>PVKE010000572.1:0-135246 GCA_004027555.1 Craseonycteris thonglongyai | reverse complement strand
AATAATAATAATAATAATAATAATAAATAAATATATAAATATATATATATATATTAAAAAGAAAGCCATCGAAAGAGATTCGCAGCTGGATTTTAACAAGACTCCAATAGGGGATGCACAGAATACATCCTTGTGAATATGAGTGACGGATGCAACGTGATTCAGTGGCTGCTGCCTGGACAAGCAGAATGGTGCCATCCAGAAGCAATGCAGAAGCCACAGCGGGCTGAACCTGAACGGACCACTGGCAGCTCTAAATCAAGACAGCCCGCCTCCTGCCTGCTGCTTCTGGGAGCAGAGACGTACCCCGTTTCCACTCCCACTTCCTTCACCCTCCGGAACGCCTCCACAGCCTCGCGTCCTGACCTTGGCAATAGCCTTCAGCGCCCACGAGGGATGGGAACTAAAATTCCAGAGCTGAGAAAAGCGTGCTGGGTTCTGTTCACAGGTTGGAGATTTGCTCCAACCTGGGTCCTCCGCTCTCTGGGGTGTCCGTGACCTGACTTACTACCTGCAAGGTGACAGAAGAGGCAGTGATGTCACGGATGAAAGAAGCTGACAGACTCCAACTGCTGATGGAACGCACCTCCAGAACAGAGGAGGCTGCGTCCCTCGTGAGAGGAGCACATTTCCCTTATTTCTAAGGCCGTCAGAATGTACCAGCTGCTAATTATCACCTTATAATTACTCGAGGAGCCCACTCCGATCACAGGAAGCTTCCCCTTCCAATAGCAGGTTCTTATACTGAGGGTTCTGGAGTCTCTGGCCACCTGCCTGCCTGCTCCCGGGCAGTAAATGGTGACAAGCCCACCACGTCCCCGAGTGTTTACTGTGAGTCTCAGTTAATCGAATGTCCCACGCTTCCCCATGCAGGTCTGTCCTCGTGCTCATGAACTTCCCAGCCAGCCCAGAAAGGAAGCAATCATGTCCTCTTGGAAGTGAAGCCTAGAAAATAAGCCCAAGTGGAGGTCTTTTATAGTCCCTGTCTATTCATAAAACTTGCTTTATTCATACTAAAAGTTTATGAAATATATGTCTGTACCAGTCTTCTCAAGGTATTTGTGCATTTGAAAATGTGTTAGAGCATTATTTTGTACAGTTTAAAACTAATTTATTGCTACATCATTCAGCTCCAAAGGGTACAATGTTGTTATCTATAACTTTACCGTGTAACCAAACTTCATAATAAAGGTGTCATCTATGCTATGTTTTTATTGACACTGATAACGTTGTTTACATACGTCTTCCTAATTCTCTCTCTTGTTGTGGCACTTTATATGTCCTTTATAAGTAACAAATCATTACATTTTATGCTTTAAATGTCCTAAGACTTCTTAAATACATTAAGTCATTCACATTTATGCCTACATGTAGATTAACTTCTGTTATCTTATTTTTTTGGTCTATGGTTGTTGCTTTTTATTTATTTTTTACTTGCATTTTGAGTTTTGATTGTTTTATTCACTTTTTTGGGGGGGGATTGATTTGAAAGGTAGCCTGTTTAAATGTTTTATTGGAACTATCTCATTCATAGCTTTCTCAAACATTCTAAAACATATTTATCTTGTTTCGAGAAGTAAGTTAAAAATCTCCTACTAAGATTGTTGACATGCCAAATTTTCCTTGGAATTCTGTTGTTTTTTTCTTTGTATCGTTTGGTGCGACTATACTGACAAGATTAATAACAGCAACAATAAAAATGCTAGTGTTTATGATGCTAGACACTGTTATAAATACTTAAGTGTATTAGTTTATTTAATCCCCATTAAGAACTCTAAGATGCAGGTATTATTAGCCTCCCAATTTTCAATATGAGGAAATTGAGCACAGAGAGGTCTAATATACTTGCCTATGGTTCGTAGCTATTAAGTCCTGAGGCTGGGATCTGAACCCAGGCAATTTATCTGAAAGAAGTGGTACTGCTCTCAGGCTGCGTTGTTAGGCACCTCAAGGTTCAGCATTATTGAAATTGTCTGGTAAGCTGGTCCACTTACCCTCATGCACTTATCCTCTTTCTCATTAATGATGCAGTTTGAAATAGTCCAACCTAATATTACCGTTGCTGTAACTTGTTTGTCCATCATATCTTTTTCAATCTTTTTATTTTCTTCCTCTGACACCATGTTTTAAGAGTGTCTCTTCTAATCAGCTTATAGCTGGACCTGTTGCTTTCCCTTCCCATTTTATAATTTGTCTTCAAAAAACAAATATTGGGCGAGACACGGTTCTTATTCTCAAAACCTTTAGAAAAGAGAGAAAAACAATATAATAAAAAATGAAGGAAAACAGAGGAGCCAATTAAAAGACAGCAAAACTGAATAAAAGATTGAGTGAGAGACAATGAGAAGGAAAAACTTTATCTTTATGTCTTCAACTCCTAGCTCACTGACCACAGCAGTTCTTTCCTACCGGAAATTGCCTTTCTGTGAGTTCCTTTTCTGACCTGTTTATCGATTACTGGGCATAGCTGCTAACAGAGCAGATCTGTTGCTATAACAATGGAATAGCTTGCCATTATATTTTGAGGTCACAAACTTCTTTAAACACTATAGATGTGCTAATTGCTAGTGGGTGACCTTTTTGTAGGTATCTTCCTTTGCTGCTTGCACATCTCCTAGGGTCCCTTTTCTATTAGTATAACATTGTGTCCATTGATGACTTTGGTCTATGCCTTGGGAAACCCTGTTACATTCCATTTACAATCAGGAGATTGTGTGTGTGTGTGTTAAATCATATATCCGACTTCTCTTTGATGTATTTGTCTTTTCTCCCTGATGAGTTCCAGCCACCGCACCGTTCTCACACTGTTGTCCACGTGCGGCCTTCCGTGTCGCCTCACTCCCCTTCCCTCTCTCAGTGAGCCCTCTACCGTCCACGGCAGCTCCTCCCACCCAAGTCCTGATGCACTTCCCTTTGTCTAATCCTCCAGGCCCTTTTTTGCTCCTATCAGCAGGATCCAGATGACCTTGGGAAGCTGTCTTTCTTCACCCTTCTGACACCACCGTCCCCAAACCGGAGGTCATTCTTGCTTCCCTTCCTTCACATCCTGGGTTTAATCCCTCAGCCATGCCATTAATTCTGTCTCCAAACAAGTCTTTATTTCATTCACGTTTTCACGATTTTGCTCACTATCAGCCTAGTCTAAGCCACCCACACACCTGGCCTGGATTTCTGCTGCAGCTTCCTGACCGATGGCCCTGTGTGTGTTTTCGCCTCCCTGTTCTTACTCCCCCTACACTTGGGTCCTGCCCCTGCTGCTGCTCCTGACTTGAGTCCTACCAGGGCCTCCCCAGTCTGGTCCCGAGTCCCTGGCTTCCCACTCCTTGAGGACACTCCCGCAAGCATCGTTCTCTGGGGACACTGCAGCCTTTTGTTTCCTGGACCAGCGTGCTCTCACTCATTCCTTCCTAAAGACTTCCTTTGGATACACTGTTCCCTTGCTCTGCAGAACTCCTACTTGCTGGCAACGGCCTACCACCCTGTGGGATTTTCTTGGGAGCCTTTATCATCTATTCATTGCAGCTTCTTAAGTTCTGTTGTTCAGGGAGCATGTCATTGCCTAGAAAGGGGTTTGCACACAATAAGTGAAAGCTCGGTGAGCGTATGTTCAATTTTCACCCTGATCTTTTGAACCTGTCCTGTGTTAGCTCTTTGGGAGGCAAACTTAGCTAAGGAGCGATGGTCAGGGGACACATGACTGTGTCTAGAGCTGAGGTTGGGGACCAGGACAGAGCACGTGGAGGGGCTGGGGATGACCCTGACCCTGTATCCTGAAGGAGCATGCAAGTTTCTATAAGCTTGTGAATTCTATAATTTTATATATTCTATAAATAGAATGCTATTTTTCTCCATTAGGATTGTAGGGAAAGACGGGAGGGCTCAGCAGGTTAAGCACTCGCTTTGAAGCCCCGAGGATCGAGGATCGAATCCCGGCTCTGGCCCAGGCGGACCCACATGCTGAACTGGGGTGTGCTTCCCGAATGTGGTAAGACCCCCAGTTCAGTTAAAAAAAAAAGGGATTGTAGCAATTATGTACATTTCAGGAATTTTATGAGTATTTTAATAGATTATCAGGATGGGCTTCTCAATGCTTGTATTTATCCCCATTTCACAGAAAATCAGTGAGGGCTCCATTTCCTATTCGGTTTGCTTTTAAAACTGCAGGAGGAAATGTTTCTGCTTTCCATAGTATCATCGAAAGCGAACTTATGAATGTATGTTCATAAATAGTATATCAGTAATAATAATACAAAATCTGCTTTTAAAAATTTAGAGAGTGAGAATAATTCAAGAGCAAAGTTTAAAGCATAAATACATTAGGAGACTCATTGTTTATCTTTGTGTATATATTTCTCCCATGGTGACCACGATCCTTCAGAGTTCTTTTAAATTGCTGACTTCAATTGTCCACTTAGATTTTAAAAAGGTCACTTTTACTGTTTATTTAACAGTAAATCCTTTTCAGTTTTGTCAAATATTTTGTACTTAAGATAACTCATTTTAATAACAAATGTTACCCTTTATATATTTTTTACTATTACCATGGAAATAGCAGTTTTCAAGTTTTCATAAAATGTAGAAATGTAGAAATGTTTTGAAGTTTGTATGAGAAGTCCAGGATTAAAAGCAAGCTTTGTGAAGTGAAACACAGGACAAGGGCTGTTTCTGAGAAATAAACTAAGATTGCAGGGTAATATGCTGATTGATGACTACTTGGGTAGTAACTACAAAAGCAGCAAGTACAGCATTTCAAAAACTATGTTTCATAACTTTTTAAAGATCATGTAGTAGCTACAAGTTGATCTCTAAATCTCACAGTAACCTTTGGTCAAAAGCTATAAAATTCTAACTTGATTGAACCTATCAAATATAGCATTTTGTCACCATAACAAATGTGTAAAGTAGTAATGCTATACTAAAAGGTCAGAAATACAATGAGATTCATGATTTTCATTGAAAACAAAAATCAAATCAGAAACTTACTCTTACACTTTCCATATCCTTGCTTTAATTATCAAATAAAATACCATTGAAAATATCTGTTATTATGTTTCCTACAACAATTCCAATGATCTTGCTTAGAACTGCAAACTAAACTGAAAAAGTAAAATTATCTCTCAATTTATATTACAGCCTTGTTTGGACTTATGAAATGTGTAAAATAAAGCTTTAACTCACTGCACTTCAGCCCTTGAGGAGGCTGCTGAGTCACGACAAGAGCTCTGACAAGTTACATAAATGTTAAGCACCGTCTGTAGATGACAGACATATTTCAAACCTAGATGTACTACTGTTTTTGAAATGTGTATGGGTGTGGTTGTGATAAATAACTGAGAATAATTTATGTCAGTTTACATTTTCTCAGTGATACTGAACATATGACTAAAATCTGAGATCTTTGATGCAAAAAATAAGACTTTTTAACATAAAAATACTCTTTAGTGTAAAAAAACAGACCCCAGGCAGGATGATAGACCAGGCTGACATGCTACCAACACTTAAAAACACCAAAATGTATTCAGTGCAAAGTTGAGGTCAGGCAATCTTCCGATGCTGAAGATAAAGACAAAACTCAGTCACAGAGGTGAGCTAAGAGTGGAACCACGTGGCCCAAGAAAGTATCAGATACGGCCCATATTGCAGGACTGGGATTGAGGTTCTAGTGACTCAGAAGTTCAGCAAAGTGGGGTCTTCGGCATGTAAAGCAGGTTAAATTAAACTCTGTACACAACCAAGACTCTTGAAGAGCTGTTCCATCTGTGACATGGGGACCAATCAGTCTCTTCGCCTAAGTCTGTGGAAATGGAAAGACAATCCTCTCAATGGGAAAATTCTCCCCTGAGACACAGAAACTCAAAAGCAAAGCTCAAGTCAAGGAGTTAAGAGAAAAAAAAAACAACTGTTTTCAGGTCATGGAAAAATTACTCCTGCAGCCCAGACAAAAGCACATGCAAAGATGTTAACACGTGCATGATCCAGTTCCGTGGGTCTACCACAGAAAACGCAGCCCAGTTAAGATTTACCAGACATCGTGGTAATGAAGTCATTGTAAGGGGCGAGTTGAAAGACCAGTGACCATGGGAATAAGCTCTGAAACTAGCAACTACAAAGAGCACAATAAAATGTGGAAAGAAATATTTTTTAAATGCTTAAAACTTAAAAGACTATGTTACTTAAAAAAAAAATTTCATTAAAAATTTCTAGTATCATTAACTTAAAAATCCAGTTGCTAGATTGACTAATCGATTGACCACAGAGAATTAGGGTCTGGATCACAGAACTGAGGGGCAAATGCCGAGGCCACACAGGGAACAAAGGGAGGCCACTCAGGGCAAATTCCCACCGGAGATGCATGTGACTCATGGGTATTCCAGAGAGAGCAGAAAGCGGACAAAGGCAGTATCTGCAGAAATAATGGTTGACAACCTTTCACAATTGAAGAAAGATCTGAATCTTCAGGTTGAAAATGAAGATCTTTTTGGAAAAAACTATAAAGCTCCAAAGTCAAGGAAAGATGTAAAAGCTATGAGAAACAAAAGGCAGGTTACATATAATGGATCAAAATCAGATTGAAATTACGTTTCTCATTAACCAAACAGAGGCCAGAAGACAGAGTAAAAGTCTCTCCACAAGCTGAGAGAAAACTGACTCTACAGTGCAGTACTCAGCCAGAACACCGGGGGTTCAAAAACAAGTTAAATGTATTTGACTGAGACCGAGAAGTTTTATTTTTCTTTAACCCATAGATCATTGTCCTTATCAAAGGATGAAATGTATTAAACGGTAAGCTGAACATAGGACGAAGAAGAGAGATGCAGGAAGTAAAAGTAAACACATTGTTGAACAACTTGATAACACTAAATCAGCACTGACTATAAAAACTATAAATAATCAGTTATGGCAGGTTCACAGGGTGCAGCGATGACACTAGAGAGGAAAAGTTGGGAAGAGGAGATGAAGGTGATCTGAGTCAAAGGTGCTTACATCGACAGGGATGAGGACAGAGTTATTGATTAACTTTAGACTTAAGCAATTAAGTATACAAAATGCAAGTTGAAAGAATAGGAATACAATTAACTTCCAGGAGAAAAGAATGCAGTAGAGGAACTCATGGATCCAACAGAAGGGTGGTTAAACATCTCACCTGTCTCCAGGAAAAATCATGGAGAGGACAAAATATGTAGGATGAATCCAAATATATAAATAATTGTAAGTATATAAATAAGTATAAATGGATTAAATTCTCTTTTTAAAAAACAGAGTCTCAAAAAGGGAAAAATACGTTTAAGTTTTAGAAGACACATTCAAAATATGACAGAAACAGGTGGAAAACAAAGGTGTAGCAAAATAATAAATGCAGGATGAATTCCTGGAAGAGCAATTGCTTTATCAAAGAGTTTACATACTTGCAATTTTGACAGATAATTCCAAATTATGCTATACAGGAATGGTACCAAGTTATATTCCTATTAACAATAAATTAGAGCATCATTTTTCTTATTGTTTGTCCAAAGAGAATGCTATCATATTTGATTCTTGACAATATTACAGGTAAAATATATTTTACAGTATTTCACTACATTTCAGTATTGCTTCAACTTGTATTTTTCTTACAGTGAGAGTACGCACCTTTTAAAGTTGTTTTTCAAAGGTATTTGTATATCTTCTTCTGTGAACTGTATTTTTATCTTCTTTGTCATTTTTTTTTTTCTGCTGAGGCACTGAATTTTTTTAAAGCTCTTTTATATTGTCAAGACTCATCATTTGTGTGTGAGAGAAGTTTCACATTTTTCTTCTGTTGTGCAGGTATGTTTTTTTTTATGTTTTAGAATCTATTAATTGTTTATGAATTCTTGATTTTGAGTCATTGTTAGAAAGGGTTTCCTCCATTTTAGAGCAGAAATAATAGCAACTCTCAGAAAAGATTGTTTATAATAGTTTATTCTAGTATTTTTGTGATTTCTTTTCTTTACTTTTAAATCAGTAATCTACTTGTAAGGAGTGAGATATTCTTCCAATTGTTACCTTTTTTCCCAGTTAGATACTCAGTGTATTTATGAAATAATCTTCCACTGATTGGAAGTATCACTTTATCATAAAGCTTTATCTCTTGACTTTTTAATTTATTTCATTGGCAAAACTGAGTATGTGTCACAATTTCTGAAGAAAATTAAATGACAAATCATTACCTAAAAGATCGCAAAATTTTTAACTCCACACATTTAGAAATCTTAAATCACTTTTAAATAACTCACAGATGAAAGAGAAAATCGTTATGAAAATAACATTAAAAAAATTGAACGACAATGAAATTACTTAGCCTTAAAAAACAGGAAAATGCCCTCATATCCAGATTCTTTTTAAGAATAGAAAAAAGAAGAAAAGATTTATGACTCACTACATGAGGCTAGTATAACCTTGGCACTAAAATCAGACAATGACTCCAATCTCAGTGAATAAAAAAAAAGTTGTTGAGACAGAATTTAACAGCATGTTAAAACCATGCCCAAACAGGCTGTATTGCAGAAATGTCAGAATATTTCAACATCATATTTAAATTTTTAGATTAAAGGAGGAAAGATAAAATCAACTTAAAAGTCAGACAAAGCATTTGATAAAATTATTCATTTGAAAAATAAAAACTCTTAAGAAAGACCTACAGCAAATATCATACCTTATTATGATGGAATTTTTGGAAACATTCCCCTTATGGTTAGAAAGGGGACAAGAAGACAATGACCAACATTGCAATTCAAAATTGTCCTGGAGGTTCTAGCTAATGCAGAAAGATAAGACAAATATGTATAAAGATTGGAAGAGTAGAAACAGAACTCTTATTTGAGGATAATATAGCTCTCTCCATAACACACCTGGAGAGTCTACAGACAAGTTTAATTAATAAGAGTACAAAAAAATTGCTGCACACTAAAAATAATAGCATATGCCATTGAAAAACAACTTAGAAACGATTTTTTAAATGTTCACAATAGCAAGAAACGAAACAAAACAAACCCATTAAGGTAACCGGTAATAAAACCAACAATTAATTATGTAAGATTTACAAAGAAAATTACAAAAGATTATTGACAAGCATAAATGGAAGACAGGTGAAGTAGTTGATGAATACAGGAATACACTGACCATATTCATGGATGGGCAAACTCAAACTTATAAAGGTGGTGATTTTGCCTAGATTTATCTGTAAATTCAACCGAAATTCAAAACTAGTTTTCTGTTCTTAAAGGGGAAAGCTGAGGAGTTTGAGGGGCTCAGTGATACGCCGGAGGCCACTTTCCAGGCTGTGGTGGGGTGAGATTCTGCACCCAGAACTTCTTCCCATTGACCCATTCACCCTTTCACTACCTTGATGGCTTGTTTTACTATAGATACTGACGGCTCTTCCCAGCTGGAAGATACTAATTACTGAGTAACAAGCCTGGACTTGGAAATGGAGCATCAAGTTATTTTATAGAATAACCTTATTTTAAGTGTCTGTCAAAATGCTACAACAAGATTGCTAAAGGTCAGTTGTAAGCACATCTCAAATTTATGCGTACTTAACCTTTATTACCCAGGAGTTGTGTGTCCCTAACTGCAGCAGCCAATGAATGATACTTTCAAGTGCAATAAATAAAGAAGACATAATCCCTTGTTCTATAGCTTTGAACATTCCCACCTTCTATCACCTGTCACAAACTGAAATAAATGTTCTAAAACCTTTAAAATAGCTTTTTTCTTAACCAAAGGGAGGATTAAGAAGGAGCAAAATAGGTATTAAAAGACATCTTTCAAGTTTCTCTTTATCACATTTCTATATAACGCTAAAAATACTGCTCATTGCCTTTTTTTATTGTTAAATTTATTGGGGTGACATTGGTTGGTAACAATTAGATAGTTTTCAGGTGTACAAATGTACATTATATCACCTCTGTATTGTATTATGTGCTTTTAGAAACAAAATACTTTTTGGTATGCTTCAGCTTACACGCTATTCACAGGCCATAGTGTAACTAAAATCAGAAAACTCTAATCGCTCCTCTCCAGGTAAGGGAAAGAACTGCACGGTGGAGCTGGATGGAGGGAAAAGAAAGGGGAGGTCACTTTGGTGCATGGGGCATTTCACGGAGTTAGCCGTAGACAGAGGGACCAAGGTGAAAGGTTTGGGGGAAGATGCCACCAACTCGGTAAAAAGCATGTCAGCGCCTTTGGGCCTCAGTGTCCGCATCTGTACAATAGGACAATCACAGTACCTATGCCCGATGAGACAGTGCCTGGTAACGGAAGGAACCCCATTGTCTGCATTATCCAACTGCTTCTTTAGAAGATGCAATTGTCAGCCTAGTTGCTCTGCATTTTGCTTCTTTCCCTTTGGTGGAGGGGGGTCATCTTTTGGGTATTCCAACATTTTCTGAACCGATTCTGGTCCTGCTGCCATTTTTTGGAAGCGATTGAAGAACAGAAGTCATTTGTGAAGGACACAGCACTGACCCAGAGCGCTCACAGGCTGAAACCTGGCACATGATTCCCGAGACTGTCAAGCAGGTCAGGATACTTTGGAGAAAGCGACACCACCTTTCTGGGTTTGTGTGGTCTAACAATAGACCAGAGGATAAAAATGCAAAATGTTGTCTTTATTATCATAACACTGTGCTCTGCTAAAGGGATCTTGAGTGCACACGGTAAGTTCCTAAAATGACTACAGACAATGTACATAAGCTGGTTAGATAACAGTACATACAATCATGGATACTGCTTTTATCAACTAGAACCCTCGTCAAGTTTTTAATAAAAAAATGATCTGCCTCGGAGTCTCTGCTCAGAATTCACTCTGCAAGCACAGAACTAAGTGTTCTTTCACAGTAAACAGGGTGATTGCCATCAAGATTTTCTGAGATTTGAGAATTCTGTAACGGGCACATGGGAAAAAGTATACGATCTGTACATCAGGTTGTCACTCTGGAGACAAAAATCTTCAATCACAATATCCAGGCAGAGTTTTTAAAATGTTGCTATGTTTTCTTCGCCATAAGAAAGACTGGGCTTCTTAGCACCCAGCACAAAGAGTCTTGCCTTTACCTCAGTGAAGGTGACAGAGAAAAGGCAAAGCCACACAGAACGAAAGGGTCTCTCTTGGTCTTCTCATTATACAATGCGGGGAATTGGCATCTGTCTTCCTCAAATGAACTCGGCCTTCTCCGCATCTGTTAAGACAGTTTCTTTAGAGAAGATCAGGCATTGCTGCTTCCGGTGTTCTCTGCAATTCTGCTCTTTCTATCTCTAAATCCTAGCATCGCCTATTCTCCTTGCTCCTGGGTTCTCCACTCCCACCCCCACCCCGACTTTGTGCTTCCTGTCCTTTGTTATGCATTTTACATGGCCACTTATGTAGGTACTGTTATGCCTTCATGTTTCAGCTACAAGCAGGTTTCAGAAGCTGAGTTTGTACACTCCCTGAGGACAGGGACCGTGTTTGGTTCACCACTGATACCTGATATCGCCTGTCTCCTATGAGTCCTAAAATCTGCTGAATAAATGGGTCGTTTTAAGTTTGGGAGTAAAGCAAAAAACTCTAAAGCAAAGGTGCTGGAAACATATTTCATTGTACAGCAAATACAGTCAACGCAAACACCTGAGATGCAAAATATTTCACGTGTATTAAGAATTTGTAATGTATTAAAGCCCACGGGAGTCATGATTTTATTGCCAAACCTAAAGGAGTCTAACTGTGTTGCAGGAACGGGCCTTTCGGGGCGTCTCCCGGGAGGACTGAGCCTCACTGCACCTGCGCCGTCTGCATGTGCTGCTCCCGGGACGTTTCTTATGCTTCCGTATTAATTTACGTGCCGTCACCCTCGCGGAATCGTGAGCCCCGAGTGCCATGTCCCATCCATTTTCTGGTCTCTGGCATTTCGTGTGAATTGTTGGTGTGCAGGCTGGCTCATGCTTGTTGAATGAATCAACGAGCAGATTCTGAAATGGTTCCCTGACACCTCTCCTTTGTCATTCGCTCTCAGGGTGCAGCCAGACCCTACGTGTCATTCGTCTCCCGTCCGCCTTTCACTAGATGTGTACAGGGCACGTGCCATGCTGTACCCAGTTCAGAGTCTGTCCCCACAGTCCCTTGGCAGCTTCATGTTCTGCCATTTCATTCTCACAACCCAGCTTCCAACTACACCGAGTTGCTTGCTCTTTGTTGAATGTGAGTGTCCTAATCCCCATACGCGTACAGTAACTTTTTATTTTGATGTTGCTCCATTTATTCTTTATGAGGTCTTACCAACGCTGCAGCCTTTCCGTATAATGCTAGCTGAGAGGACAGGGTTTGGATCCTAAATCCTAATCCTGCCCTTGCTTCTGCCAATAATTACTTGTATGTCCTTGGGCAAGTCACCTCCGTGGCCTCTTTCAATTTGGAAAGACAACAGACTAGACTTCAATTGTTACAAACAATATATTAATTCATTCATGCAAGCCACCTAGAACAGTACCAGGGATGTGTTAATCATTATTATTATCACTTTGCTCTACTATACGAGCGTTAGGCATGTTGTATTATTGTTACACGATGATTACGTGTGTACCCAAATATTTACCTGCTCCGTAATAGGAACCACCTCTGCCACTGCCGTTCTAGTTGGAGTGAGGGGACAGGAGCAGAGCCTCCCAGCCGGGAAGCGGAAGGAGAAGTTGGGAAGAGTGGGGCTGAAGAGCAAGTGGTCAGGATTAGGGCCCCAGACCCTCCCACTTAGGATAACAGTGCGCGTGCGCATGTGTGTGTAGGCATGCACGCAAGTATGCATGCGTGTGTGTGTGTAGTAAACAACTAGAGAGAGCTGAAGGACATTGTAGGGTGCAGGAGTAATTGCTAGAGGAGAATGGTTGCCTATTGTACTTGGGTTCTCAGGGCACAGCCCCAGGAAGTTTCTAGTCACAGTAGGGACTGGAAGAGCAAGCAGACGACTCAGAGCCACGTGCAGGGTGGCAGACACGGCTGAGTCCCAGCAGCAGCCCGTGAGCTGAGCTCTGGGACCCAGCCAGATGTGAAGCTTCAGAGCAGCCATCAGACAGTGTCAGAGCCAAAAGACAAGATGGAGAACCAGGGCCAACTGTGGACAACTGCACAGAAACGAGGGCCCAGGCCACACCCAAGATTGGTGCGACATGACCTACAAGCTCAAGAGCAAGTCTGTGGGTGTGAGGTTGACCCCAGACACCCTACGCTGCTTGTAGGAAGTCTTCTAAACTTCTTCCTGCACCTGGTGCCGCACCCAGGTGATGCCAAATGGGGAGGGAAGGGAGGAGTAAGGGACCTGACCTGTTCTGAATGCCTCTCTCCATCCTCTGCCACCTCCCAAGAGGGAAGACAGCAACTGAAGACAACAAAAGAGGGTTGGTCACAGCCTTCTGCACATAGAAGGCCTTTATTGCCATTGGCACTCAGTACCTCACCACACTTGTTTGCAATTTGCCTTTCTGACTAGAGCTATGTCCGGTTTATACCTGTCTCAGAACTTAGCATGTCATGGGGGCTATCACACAGATATGCAGGAATGGAGGATGGATGGACGGTTGGATGATGGATGGGTGGGCGGGCAGGTGGATGAGTAGATGAAAGCAATGAATGAATGAATGAATTGTCTTTAATTTACTCCACCTCCTCTGAATCAAATGCCCTGTAATGTGTTTTTCTGGGATTTTCTGCAAAATATGTCAAGCCAACGTTGGTTTCAGACCTCCTGGATTTAGTCATCTGGGCACAACACCTCATTTTGCATGACTTTAAATCACTCATTTCAGTCCCCTTTTGATTCACAAGTGAGAACCGGAATTCCATTTAGGGTGAAATGACTTGCCCAAAGGCAGAGAGCGATTGAATCGCCCACTCATCAATCCTAACTTATTTAGGCTCATTGTTCTTTCTTCAACTGAAAGGGGCCTTTGATTTCGTTCAGTCTCCAGCACTTGGAGTTCATGAAATGTGTCAAACAAGGCCCAGTTATTAGGTTTATTACATCCTGCCTCATTCCAGGGTTATGTGTTATGACCCACACTATGCAGCCTGGCCCTGCCAGAATGCCCCTGTTTGTTGGATTCATCACAGGGTGTAGTCACGTCTCAGCTCTCTTTAAGTCATGCAACTATGAGAAACAGGAAAGCTAAGAAATCCCTTCATGCTAATTCCTGTTAGTCTAGAGTTTTCATATAAAGAGAGACAAAAAATAGAGAAGATTGAACAAAATACATTTGAAAATGCTTCAGCTACTGAAGCCTTCAGTCTCTCAATGTACTACTAGCATTAGCAACTAACTTTAGTAGATAGATTCAGCAAATTTGAGATTAATTTAGTGAACTAAAATATTAATCATGTTATTGCATTATGATTGGAAATAAGGCACCATGCAAAGTCATTAAAATGAAAATGACCAGTGAGGGCAGAAACCATGACTTTACTGTCGTGGCCCCCAGGGGTGTGCTGGAATGTGTAACATCTGGTTCCCGGGGACAGCAACTCCAATCGGGAGCGTTTGTTGATTTTTGTGTTGTTAACCCTTTTAGTGCGACAGGCCGATACATCAGCTTTTGCATCTCGGGTGAAAAGTGCGGCGGGTCGATATATTGGCTCATCCATAGACCATAGTTACTATTTTATTAGCACTATTACTTATTACATTTTTTTCTTGCATGATGTATGACTAAAATAATTACATTTCTTTTTCAGACGATGTAAAAGAATAGTATTATTATTAACTATTCAATTTATATAAAACTAAAAAAAAACGCATATGGGTATCTAAAACAATAATTTCATAATTTTTTTGTCTAAGGTGATACATTTTATTAAATGACCCTTCGCATTTCTCGCTAGTATCGCTGCCAGAAGGTAGCACTAAGAGGGTTAAAACTTCCACCATGGCCAATCTCAAGCCACCAGTTTGAAATCACTAATGGGGAAGTGGGAAGAGAAGCACACTTACTACCTGCTCTCACAAACCTTAAGGAAAGTTATGTCGTGGCTTCCTGAATCATAATAGGATTTTGACCAATTCTATACATATGGAGAAATATACTGCAACCACATACTTGTATGTACATCATATAACTTCATTGCCAAGGGGTTTAAATGGTCTCATGACAGCCCCGACGCTCTGACTTTCTAACACACAGGTACAATTTCATGTAATAGTGCATGCGGTTCTGATTATGCATTTTACACCAGAACAAGATTTCATCTCCTTCATTCTAAGATGAAGTAAAAAGAACTGAATATAAAAAGAAACAGGAAAATACAAACCAAGAAATGAATAAAATGGTTTATTTTACTAAAGTTATTGAAACTAATTTTACCCCTGGTTTTACAAAATTTCTGGCATCTATTATTTATGCGATTCTTTTTCCTTCTACTTTCTCTCACTCATGATTACTTTCTTCCTGCCCCTCCGTTTACTGCTGGAAGATCAGGAGCTCTGACCCACGACGGCCCATCAGTTCTATCAGTTCTATCAATTAGGCTGGTTCAGCAGCATGAAGCCCCAACGTAGGTCCACAGGTGGTCAGTTAATTGAGTGGTTGAATACTATCATTGAGGAGCCAGGTTGGTCCAGCTCTCCTCTGTACCATTGTACAGGAGAGCTGGCTCCCCTACTGATCACAAAATGGCTGCAGAAGCTCCGGGAATCACAACCAAATATAGAAACATCCAGAAATAGAAAAAGAAACAAATGTTTTCTTTTGTCTCTTTTTAATGGCTAAGAAAAATTTCTCAGAAACAATCTTCCTTTTCACTCTTAGAATTAAGTCAAAATCTCCTTAAGCAATGCATTCGAAACCACTGGCAATGCAAGTGTGTTTACTGCTAAGGGCCTAAATTACCTTTATCCTCTAGCAATGCAGGTGGGGAAGGCCACTTTTAAAGTGTCTGTTACAGAGACTAACCTAGAGAAATTAGAAAGATAGTAATAAATAGACCGTGACACACTCAGAGAAGCTGCATTGGAACAGTTTGTGAGTAAATTTCCTATGGCTGATGTGACCCCTTCCACAAACTCAGTGACACAACACAAATTTATTATAATTCTGGAGGCCAGGAGTCCAAAATGGGGTCTTGCTGGGCTAAAACTGAGGTGTGGGAAGGGCTGCACTGGTTCTAGAAGTTGTGTGGAAGAATCGGTTTCCCTGTCCTTTCTGGCTTCCTGAGGGCACCTGCATGTCACAACCGCGTCCTCCATCTCCAAAGCCCGCCACTCAGCCTCTGCTCCCATTGTCCTGCCTCCTCTCACTCTGACCTTCTTGCTTCCCTTCTGTCAGGACCAGCCAGTGCGTCCACGCTGCATCCAGCTGAAGAATCCAGAGCAAGCTGCCCCTCTCCAGACCCTCATCTTAACCGCATCTGAAAAGTCCACCTCCCATGGACGGTGACATACTCACAGGTTCTGGGGTTAGGCGTGGACACCTTTGGGGGCCAGTATTCTACCCACCAGAGCCGAGGGGTCAATAACGCTCCCAACAAGTCTGTAAGAAAACTAATATGTTACATCAAAAGTGAAATCTGCAGCGGGAGGGACTGAACTAAACACAAGAAGAATTGAGATTATTGCAGTGCCTCCTCTTGGCATTACGTAAGTATAATTTTATCTGAAGGGGGCCCCCAAACTGGAAGGCTCTTCTGGAGGGCGGGCCCCTTGTAGGCCAGGCTTCCGCCGCTGGGTGAGGGTTCTAGGAGCCCATCTGCATCCACGGACCAGCTGGCGTGGTTGTGCGAGGCTGCGTTCAGCTTCAGTGCATTTCTTTTTGAGACTCTTTGCCCGTTTCATGACGGATGATTTCTAACCACCACGTGTGGCATGACGACGCACCTGCCCACACTGCGCTGAGTGTTCAGCAGCTTTTGACCCAAAATGGCCTGACCCCAGTGCCCCCACCTCCCTATTCACCCAATTTCACCCCCAGTGGCTTTTCTGTTTCCCTAATGAAAAAAGTCCTCGAAGGGAAATGTTCTGCCGATGTGGAAGAGGTGAAACAAACGGCCAAACAAAAAGTGGCAGAAGCGCTAAGAGGCATCAAAATCAACAAGTTCAGAGACTGTTTTGAGCAGTGGAAAAAGCGCACTTTGAAGGTGAGTGAAGTTTAAACATGGAAGGACAAACACAATTTTTTTATAAATAAATTCTGGAATTGTTTTTGTTATTTCTTTTTGGTCCCCCCTTGTATTAAGTAAGGCACTACTGAGAGTGATACTCATATCTTCATATTGTTGAAGTCCTTTTCAATAGTTATACAAAATACTTCCTACAAAAAATAGAATTTTATTAGGTCATTACATTGAAAATACTCTGGATCCCAAACCGGTTTTACTCATTGGCAGAACAGAGAGCAGTGATGGGATCTGAGGTATGAAATGAGCTGTCACAGACCCCTAGCTCCTCCCAGGGCTACAGGATTCTCAGGGACAGTTGTATCAGAACTCGCCTTTCGCACTGCCCTCTGTCCACCTTCAGAGGGTCAAAACGATCAAAATCCACTTTGGAAGTGTGTGTGGAACTCTAAGGTGACCACACAGAAGGCCACTAAATTCCTAGAAATTTTCCATGATTGTGACACAGCAGCTTTTAAGCTTAAAAAAAAAAATGTAAAAAAGAAAAACAAAACCCCAAAAGACCACAGCAGGAGAAATTTGCACAAGCCTTTGATATTTAGATATGGACCCTACAAAAGATGACTTATAAATTAATAGAAACTTCTTTTCAATTAAGTATTACTTTACTTTTTTAATTACAATCCCCAGGCTTATTGCAATGGGACAGAAATTAGACGGCTATCACTAAATTTACTTTCCGGTCACGTGGGATTCACTACTGGACTAATGGGGTGTGAGAGCACACATCTTCCCTTCACAGCGTGGTACACAGCACAGCGACCTGGGAAGCCGGTGATGAAGGTGGTGGAAGCACCAGTCAGAAACACCTCTTCTCCCACTTACATGAAAGAGAAATAAGCTTTGCTTGTTTTATGTATGTGAGGGAGCCATGCATCAGATGAACACCTGCTTCCTTTTCCTTGTTGCTTTATCATTTCCTGACTGGTGTGTAAGACACAGAGGGACCTTTATGGAAGTTACTTCGGAATTATCCTCCTGACATAATATCTTCTAGAGGAAAACTGAGGCAGGCCCCTCTCTCACTGTGGGGTGGGGTTACTATATGAAGAGGACAGTGAAGGCCTGACAGTCTAAAATACTGTATTCGGATTGCTTTTATTCATGTAAGGTTAAAAAAGGACATTGAGAATCACTTTGAAATGTTTCCATAACATGCATAAGAAGCATTAAATTAATTCTAGAAATTCAGTTGAGATTTTGAAACAGTAATTTTAAGAGAGGAATGTTTCCAGATTTTAGTTAGCACTTTTCAATTTACTTGCATTGTTAAATACAGCACAATTTTCAGTGTAATGAACATGGTATTGTACAGAAATTAGATCTTAGTATTAAAAGATGGAAAAAACAAGAGCAGGCCGATGAACCTTGAGAAAAAATGGTCTGCAAATCTCAGATAAACACAGACTGCCTGCAAGTGAGGTTTGAATGAAACAAGTGGATGCAGCCTGAGTCACACTCGATTTCCAGCCCGGATAAAACATAAATTTCTCATCCTCAGCTTATGTACATTTGCATCCTAATCCACTATAGCTTTTAAAAGGTGCAGGCACCTTCCAGACACACCAGGTGGATTTGTTGGTCATCCTGAGTGGTCCTTTTTGTAGGAAGCAGAGGAGGGTGCAGTCAGTCATCCATCCTGCAGTTTGGGTGGGAAATGACCCGCCCACCCTGGGGCATTGGCCAGTGTACAATCCTAACAGACTACCTGCAGCCGTGTGCTACAATCCAGGTCCCCTTGGTACGCGGTGGGCACAGTCGCCCACCGCCACATCGTATTTATCTAGCATGTATTTTCTTGCTTAATGGTATTACTCATTATTAATCATATTATAATTCTTTTTCTATCCAAGCAACATAATAATTGAAAAGCTCACACTATACACAACAGCAATTGTCAGACTTCACACAATCATTTGTGAGAGAGTATAATATTCAATAGTGTCTAAGATTAGACAAACTCCACTAACTGTGAAAACGGATAAGAGTGATAGGTACGAGACGTTTGAAGTATTCTGTATTCTACACGTGGGAGACAGGCAGGCAGGAGGAAAGATTTACTTGACTGTCATCGGAAGTGGACAGCCACTGGCTGCCTAAATACATGCAACTTTTCCCTTCGGGGTTCACATTTCTGGATGCTTGCGCTGGCTTTCAGTGAGATATGGTTTTATTTTGTTCTTCCTTATCAAATTTATTTGTTTTTTAGAGACTTAAAAAAACAACAACTATTGTCTAAAATGGCCATCCATGCGCACTTGCAGAACAAACTCTGAGCTGGACTTTTTGCAAGCGTGAGGTGGACCCCTCCTGGGTACAGTCCCCTAGCCAGGTACCTGTCCCCTCGCTCCACTGTGGAGGCTGCCAAGGAAGAACCAGCCACCCCAAACCCTCCAAGGGAACTAGACTCACATGCAACTCCTGGTACAGATCAAAGACAAAGCCCCAAATTTTAAATTCAAGAGGAAAATAAATTCTAACGATGCTCGTTTTTTAATGCCTGTAACAAGCTGTCACCCGCATTTTACTCTCAAAAATAAATACAGTGGTTTGCTTAAAAGAATGGCTTGCCCTGAGCGGCAGTGTTGCCACAGACACGTGGGACCTGCTGGGGAGCGAAGTGGACGGGTTCATGTAGAGGGACTCCTCACTCAACAGCTGAGTTCTGTTCCTACCACTAACTCGTGAAGTGAAATGATCACTAAGCAAGGAGCTTAAGGCAGATGTCTCGTGGTGTGTCCTGTCACCACAGGGTATGTATTTTTCCATAGTTATCATGCGACACCACACATAAACGAAATATGTAGTCTTGGGTGATCATGAAATGCTTTGTGTAGTAAATACTAACTGGCTGTGGGAATGAGACAAAGACTGAGAAAAGGGGTTCCCCAGATACACACAGACTGAGAAAGGGGGTTCCCCATGCTGACAAACTGGTGGGAAGTCCAAGCAGTCATTAAATAGGTAGGTTGTTAAGTGAGGAGTGGCTGTACTTGGGAACAAAATCGAGACTCCTTGTAATTCTTCAGCAAGTAAAAGTGAAAATATGAACAAGATCACAAAGATTGCCAAGAATGGTAGCCCACCAGGACTCATCCTCACAAAACGTGTCCCTTCCCTCTTTCTAGGCAGAAAGCTTCCAGGGAAAGGAAGCAAATTGAGTGTTGATTTGTCCTAAGTAAATCATGACCCGGGACACATCTAAGGAAAACTCATTATTCCTAAACCTCTGACTTGACACAAATTTTTAAAATGCTGAAGACCGTGAGGAAAATGGCAAACAATCCACACAAGTGTGGGTTCGGTGCTGCAGTTAATTCTATGACACCTCGTCAGGGACGAGTCACTGGAGCAGGTAATTGGAGTTGGCATGCAGCTGGCTCAGTTGGATTTCGTGTTCCCTGGGACGTGTGTGTTAGTGTGAACTGAGTTCTGAAAAGTCGCTACAGGAAGGACCAGGCTCTCCAGGTTCCAAGTCACCATCAGGAGGCTCCTGGCTGCTGAACCTCCTCTCAGGTTGTCCCTGGAATCTTGCCCTGTGGTGCCCACTGCCCCCTGGGTGAGGGCTACCATTGCGTCTGCCATGCGAAACACAGGACGGACGTGAGGCTGCAGAGAACACAGTGGACAGCGGACGTTCTCCAGGTGCATACGAGAGGCTATAATTATTCGATCACGCCTTTACCTGTTCACTATGTGTCTCCCCCCCAGACTGCAGGTTCCATAGGAGCAGGGGCTGAGGCTGTCTTGTTTAGCATTAAATTCCCAGTTCTTAATGCAGTGCTCATTACTGTACACACGGGTGCTCAATAAATATTTGGTGAAAGTGGAAATGAATACATGGGTTTTTTGACCCTCCCCTCCTTCAAACGGTTCGCGTCCACCTTCCTCCCTGTGGCCGGTCACGGGCCTTTCTTGAGCTGGCCGAGCAGAATGTAGGCGCTCTCAAGAGCAGCGGGGCACTCAGGCATTGCCTCCAAGCGGACAGTCACTAGCTGGGTGCACAAAACAGGTCTCGAAAGATAAGAAATCTTGAAAGAAAAACTATAATATGGGGGTGGTATTACATTGGATTTTTATGAGATAACGCTACGATAAAATTAGAAATTGTAAGAAGGAAACTCAAATTTGGGGCATGTGCAGGAAGCCCGTCCAACTCAGAACGGTGAGAGGCAGGTGTCCCTGAGACAGGTGGGTCACTGGGGCAGGAGAGTAGAGGTGAAAACGTACATGCGTGTTGCCCTTGGAGAACTATGGGGTTCACGGTGGCCAAGGCTTATGCTAGAGAGGAGGGGTCACGTCAGAGAGGTGAGGCTGCACAGAGAACAAGCCGGGTTATAAAGGCCCTTGTCAGGAGTTGCAGTGTTATCAGGAGGAAATGGAAACACGTTATTCAAGGGAATGGGAAATTGGATGTGTGTTCCAAGGATGAACAAGTGGACTGCCACGGGCGGGTGGACTGGGAGAGACAGGCCGGGAGCTAAGGCAAGCATGCACTGCTGGGTGGTGGCTGAAGTATTAACAGCAGTGTGCTCTGAACCCGCTGAGGGTCAGCAGCGATGGTAAGCAGCACACATATCCCAGAGATAGTTAGGAGATAGAAGTAAAAGCTAGAAGGAATTAAAAGTGGGCATGATGAAGAGTCCTGCTCCTGGCTCCTATCTTGGGTGCCACATGCGTGGAGCTGTCATCCACATGGGGGCAATGACTGAGGGCACTCTGTGAAGGGACTGGGGAGGGAGGGAGCCGGGGATGAGGCCTTGATTTCCATCACGGACATACTGAGTTCTGCAGTGGTCGCTCTGCAGTGCCCAGGGGAAGTGCAGACGGCCAGCAGGTATCTGGATGAATGTCCTGGAAGTTAGGGGACAAATCTGGGCTGAGGGGACAGTACCAGGGTTTACAGAGGGTTTACAGCGACCATGAAGGGGGCCAAAGGCTGTGTGCTGGGCTGTCCCCTCAAGGAAGGGACAAGCAGAGGGATGAGCCCTCAGCAGAAGCCTACAAACAGGACAGCAGTAAAGCAATCAGACTTAATGCCACAGAGGCAGAGGTGCAAGCAGAGGGGTGACTGAAGCCTTGGGTGACAGCCATGGGGGTGGGGACAGGACAGTGAGGGCCTGCTGCAGCGTTCTGTTGCTTGACGGTGGGAGTGTTAGGGACACAAGGCAGTTAAGAGAAGACCTGCCCTTCCTCCTCCTCCCCTTCCTCCTCCTCCTCCTCCCCTGCCCTTCCTCCTTCCTGCCAATGTGACAGTTTAGAACAGTTTAAGATAAGATGACCAGATTTTAACATTGGTAAAGCGGGACAACATTGACTGAGGGGGAGGGGGTTCTTGATTAAAAATTGGGTCTATCTCCCACTGTTCCCTAGCTTGTCGTGCATTCTTTCCAAAAATCAGGACTTTTTTAAGACGCCACGGGACATGGGACAAATTGTTAAAAATCGGGACTGTCCCGCCAAAAGCGGGACGTCTGGTCACCCTATCTTAAACTACATACATGAATCAGGTTGGTAGCAGGATAGGCACTTTAGGTTTTGCTTTTGTTTTATTTTTTTGTTTTTATGAGGGTGGCAAAGAATGGAGGATACTTGTATTTCAAGCTGGGTTTTTCTAAATAACTGGTTCATGGCTCCATATGTTGTAGGATATCTCCTCTCCCCCATAAGTGACAAGGTGACCGCTTTATTCACATACGAAATATTTTCACATTCATAAACAAGTTGTGCTAATTATGAAAATGGTTTTAATTAAATCGGTAACAGCTGGCTTGTGCTCTTGGCCTTGGCCTCATCAGCATAGTGTTCCCCGGATTGGTAGAGACTAGACCTCCCAGGTTTTCTTTCCAGTGTTATCCTGGCAGTTTCAATGAAGGGTGATTTGTTTATGAGTATTTCCATGATTAGGATACCCTGAATCTTCCCTTTCTTTTCTTTTTATGTTTGCCAGTAACAAGGCATTGTGCCAAAGGTATCTGAAATGGCCAGTCTTCGTTTTGCCCTAATTGAAATCTTGATTACCTTGAAAAAATTCAGATTTGCAGTTCCTTAGCTACTGTGTTTAGCCTGGCAGTCAGAAGCTACAGGCAAAAGGGGAAGAATTCAGAATACTTGACAGTGGCATCGCTTTTGAAACTCTCCCAACCTCCTCTTAAAAACGGAGGGAGAGGGGAAGCCAGGATGGCTCAGCAGGTTAAGCGCTCACTTTGCAGCCCCGGGGACTGAGGATCGAATCCTGGCCCTGGCCCGTGTAGACCCATATGCTGAACTGGGGTGAACTTCCCATGCGGGAGGCCCCCAGCCCGGTTCCCACCCTGTGCAGCCCCCGCCCACCTGTGTGGAACACAACTATGTTGAAAACTGATGACCTACAACTATGGAGACGGCTCTGGGCACCCCCCCTGTCTCTGTCTAAAAGAATAAAATAAATCCTTAAAAAAAAAAAGAACAGGCGGAGAAAGCAGTTAGGGCAGCACAACTGAAGCCCATACCGAAGTGCCCGTGAGCCTGCGCGCGAGGCACCCCACGGGCACGGCCTTCCAAATCTGAGTGGGCAAACAGCCAGGGCTTGCGTGGCATCAGCAGCTGCTGGAGGAGTGGAGGAGGGTGAGGGGGCATCTCTGGATCTGAAATGTCACCAGCAACGCCAGAAGCCAAGAGGGGCAGCTTGGGGAGCTTGGAGAGGTCAGGGCCCCTCCAATTCCCAGGTAGTGACAGAGGTCTGAAAGCCCCCCAAGACCCTTCCAGAATAGCCCTCCACTGTGGAGCACCCACTGGGACAGAATCCAAGCTGATCACAGCAACATGAGATCAAAGGAGCAGAGGAAAGAGAGCGTCCAGCTGAGAGGGAGGCAGAGGCCCATCGGAGAACATAGGAGGCCCCTTCTCAGCCACTTTATAGAGACAATGGAAGAGGAAGCTCTAGCACAGCGAGGCAGGAAGGCTGCCGGGCGATCCCTCCCTCCTGTAAGGGTGAGGAGGTAGCAAGGAACGGTAGTCAAATCCTATGCAAAATCCTTACTAAAAAACGGGAGCAAGGAGCATACTAATGTCTCTACAGAGAGTGACGCATGCTAAGCAAGACGTGCCCCACAGAGAAGAACCTGTGATTGGTATTTCAGCCATGCTCCTTCTATCAAGTACACATTTCTGTGCACATAGTTATGTGCAAAATAGCTCAATCATGATTCGTGGCTAGTTTATACTTGCATCTGCTGATGTCTGTCTTATTTCAAAGTTTATTCAAGTGAAGGTTTGATAGAGTGAATACAGGAAAACTAACCCAAAAGTAGCCATTTAAGGAAGAAAAACTGCTCTCCTGACTACGAGTAATTTTCTAGGTGATGGAAATTTTGAATATATTTTAGGATCAAACAGGTTTTCTGATTTCAGTTTTGTATCTGGCAACATACCTAAAATAATAAGAATGTATATTGACCTAGTCCTACTGAACTTTATGAAACACTTTTCAAATAGTAAATTTAATAGAAGTTAAACAGAATAAATAAGTTTGAAATTAGTTTAGCTTACCCAGTGTATATAAAGATGTAGAGTTCATAATAACATGAAATTCTACTAAACTTGAACTCCTAAAATGTACATTTGTGAAATTCCAGGTGAATGGATTGTGCAGAGGCTCAGTGGAAAACAAGCTCTGGGGATCAGAGGTTGAGCCCTTGCCTCATAATTGTGAGGTATGGGGTTCAATTCCTGGCCCCGGCCTGTGCAGACTCATGTGCTGACCTGCAGCACAACTGGGCACCACCAGGATGGCGGTGACGGTTCTCACCTCCCACGCGGGAGGCCCCCAGTTCGGCTCCCGCCCTGCGCAGCCCCACGTCCACCTGTGTGAAATGAAACCACGTCACAGCTCACGATGTGCAACGATGGAGACAGCTCTGGGCCCTCCCCCTTCTCTGTCTCTCCCTCTCTCAAACAATAAAATAAATCTTAAAAACATAAAAATAAAAAGACAAACTCTGATACCAGCTTTCCTGTCACTTAAATGAAAGATGGATTCTGTAATTTTCCTATGTTTGCTATTTTATTCAAAAAATCACTAGATCCTTTAGGTACTACTATGTTTTCTCTAAGCCTCATATTCATCTATAGGCTGATTAATTAATGGAAATACAATATGAGATAATTTGTCAAGGATATTAAAAATCTGTTATCATTGCAAAATAATTCCAGTGCTGTAAATAGGTCTGGCATCAATTTTCTAAATTTAAGTGGCTGAATCGGCTGTCAAGGTTGAGAAATTTAAAAACAAGGATCTGGACGGTGGCATTGATCTTTCCCTCACTGTTTCTTCTCAATGCTGCTAGAACAAATCGACTCCCAGGAGCAGCCCCCAGCCCAGCCTCTGCACCGTTATCTCACTGTGTGCAACCTTATCTAGCCTCTTACAAAACTGTTAAAAAAAAAAAAAAAAAAAGAGGTACATCAGGGAGAAGCCCAATAACATTGTCATCCTTGGAAGAAACAACAGAAGTTACACAAGACCCATGGTGGGGACCCACGCCCTTGAAGTGCGTTGCTGGCTTGCAGGCGTGGCTGGGTTGTGGGGCCAACCCCAGTGGTCTTAGATCTTCCTAGATTACCTCCTGACCCCACCAAGCGGTGTCTGTCTTCCGTTATCTTACTTATGTAATGAGAGAGAAGCCAGGACAGGCCGAGGAAAAGAAGGGAAACGCAAGTACTCCACAGGTTATGCCCTCTGTCTCTGCTGCCAGTTCAACCAAGCACATGTTTGTAGAAAATTACAAGGACTTAAATAACAATTACAGTGTAAATGCTAATCGCTCAAACACGCTGAAGGCCACGTTATTATAAAACAGGACTATATTGATTTTCCATGTTGGAGGATGACTTACGTATGTCTAGAAAATGTGCCATTATGGTGCTTAGTAATTAGAATATTATTCACAAAGTACTGGCTTATTTTATGATGTGCAGCTGTTGATATGGGATTACATTTATCAGTTTAGAATCTGAGTTCAGAAAAGCTAATGTTGCATTGCATTTCTTGTAACATAAAAAATAAATAAATAAATAGTTTAAAAAATAAGGCTTTTATTTGATGGATGCTACCTAATGTTTAAATATATTTTAAACAACATAGCTCATTATGTTTATTGGAACTAAGAGTGCATTAAAGAAATACTTATTAAATAATATGTGAGGGAGTTTTTTCAAAATATCATTAACATTATAAGGAAGATACTCCTGTATGAAACATATTACAAAATTTAACAGTGATTATGACAAACAGTGGAAAAATTAGCAATGTAATGTTATGTCACGTAACAACTTTTTACTAAGTATGCTGCTATTAACAATATTTTGATACAAAGTCAAGATTTGGTCATATAAAAACAGGTTAATTTTAAAGAAATTCTATTTGAATAAGTCAATTCCATAAGGTAAAATTGTTTTTTTAATCAGAATAATATTTTTAATTTTATATGTAATTACTTAAATGAGAATAATTGATTATCATCATTGTACTCTATTTTCAAATAGTGTGAAGAGTTAGATGTGGTGGGTTTTGATACCAAAGCAGCACCCAAATACCTTTGTTTCACACCAAGGGGCTTCTTCCAGGATCTAACATTCTGGCTATACAGACAAGTCCTGAGAACCGGAGTTCCTCCACAGCCTGACAGCCCCTCTTAGACGGCCCTCCGAAGCATACTGTGTTTAAATATATCTGAAGGTAGTTTCAGAGGGAGCACACTTTACCACTAAGATCAGCAGGAGTCCACGTAATAGCTACTATTATGATCCTTAATTTTCACTCTCATTGTAACACAAACCTTCCTTATAAGCCACAGTGACATGTTAGGCCAAGCCCAACGACAGAAAAACTTTTACACTCCATTGTCACAGTTCTGACTTGTATGTTTTGGTTACCAAAGAAAAAGAACTTTAATTTGAATCACTGTCTTAAGTTTTCATCTAAAGCAACATTGTCCATAAAAAAAATGGAATATGAAGCATCAGTGCACACCATACATGTAATTTAAAATGTTCTCATAGCCCAATTCAGAAGTAAAAAGAAACAAGTAAAACTGGTATTATTAACCTGTTTTAACTCAATACAGTCACAATATTACCATTTCAACATGGAATCAATATAGAAATTAATGTTCTCCATTTCTTTTCCCATACAAACTCTTCCAACATCTGGTATGTATTTTACAATTTGGACCACCAATGTTAGCCATATGCGCCTATGTGCCCATTAGCCACATGTGAATGCTGCCTACTGTGTTAGAAGTACAGGTTTAGAGGTTCAAACAGACCCTAAACTTAGCTTTGGCTCATTAAATAAACATCTACTGAGCGTCTTCTGTAAATCCAGCACAGGGGGCTGCATATCTAAAAGTGTGCAAAGATAAGAGAACGTGCGTGCACTCGGGTGCATATACTTTGGTCAGGAAATGGATGAGGAGTTATATGACTAGAGATCAACTGATAACCAAACCATTCCAGTGCCTTCTTCCTGTAAAGTCAGCATGCAGGGTTATGAGCAGGGGCACAGCTTGGGGTCTCTGGAGCTATGCTGGGCACAGCCAGCCAGAGAGACAACAAGAAGACACATCCTACAGCTGTGTATGCTGGCAACCCCGGTGTGAAACACGTGGGTTTGATGCAGATTCAGACCCACTGTATCAAAGAATATGTACATATACAGATACAGCAGCGGTCAATTTCAATATTGAATTTCCGACTTTCTTGCTAGCTTTTCGCTCTATCTGCCCCTCATTATTGGCTGACCTTGGCAGCACAGGTCACTTTTCCACATCTATTCAGTTCAGGATGTCATGAGCCCTTATCGAACAATAAAAAGCAATACCTTTCTTTTTCTAGCTTTGCAAATGCTAAGTTCCACCTGAATGAGTTTCAAATGTCATAACAACAATGCATTCGTAATTCTGTTTTGACTATGGGAAAAACATATTGACTAAATTTCTTTTAGACCTTAGGATTGAGATAAAAGGGGCACAAGATGTTAATTGCGACAACAAATATTGAGCATGCATACTCAGGTACTATAGTAAGAAATGTAAGTTTTGCTTCTCATCCACATGAAATTGACACCTACTTGTGGATATTAGAATGAAACTCTTTTCTGATACCCTGATGTCTTATAACATACTGGTAAGGGAGTCTGATTTTGTTTTTTCTTTTTTCATTGGATGAAATTATATTGAAACCTTAGATCTTCAAAATGACTGAATCCTGAACATTCATAAGACCACAAAGTTTAGCATCAATTTTTAATTCTTTTGAATGTGAATATTTTCCTGTTTCCTACTAACACTAGACCAGCTATATAAATGAACATAACTATGTAGATGCCTGAAGATTTGAGTATCTCATTTTACTGAATTATTAATGTCTTATATTTCATGTCACTAAAAAGAGAAAATTTTTTAACTTTCACTTCATTCTACTCAGGGAAACTGACCCTTTTTTAATTTATTTTTTAAATGGTTACCTTTTAATAGATGAAAAATTCCACAAATCTCATAAAAATGAAATTTTATACCAATAGGAAAACTTAAAGTTTCCTAGTGGCTTTTTAAGTATGTGTTTCAATTTCTGTTTCCAGGAATGATTTAGCCAAGCTCTGAGTCTGTGAGCGCACAGCTTCCCAAAGACTAAGCACGTCCATCACCGCTGTTGATCACCGATGGATGGTGTCAGCTCAGCCAACGAGCTCACTGTTCTTCTTAGGAAGCCAGGGGCTTGCTGTGCTAATAATTTCCATCATTTGCATTGTCAAAGAACTCCATGCTCAGATGAAAAATTCTGGAGGAGATCCACACAGGAAAGCAAAATCTTTTTCTAATGACCACAGCAAGAAGTTTTAAGTAATTTTTCAGGACTGTTGTGTTTATTTTTATTGACATTATTAACTGTCATGAGCCATGCTAATTCAATACTAAATTTGAGATTCAGGATAGGATAACTTGTAGTATAATTTACAGTGACAGAAAGTGCTATATTTTCAATTCTGAGTTCACTCTCCTTTAAGATGGCATAATTTTATTTTGCATAATAATATATAAAATGATATCTTTATGCAAGTCAAAAGACTTTGAGATACCACGGACTTTATTACTAATTCTGCCATTAATTCTGTGTTTGTGGTCAAATGATATCAAATAGGTCAATGAGTAAAATGCTTGTCAAATGAATTAGCCTCAATTTGGGAAGAATTATGTTAATAGTTTAGAGTTTGCCAATTATGTGAATTTTGTTGTTGTTGTTATTGAACCCAGTATATGAGTTCATCCACATACATTTTTGTTATCTTCTTCATAGACTTTACTGAACAAAACACAGCATTCTTTTTTTTTTTAATTGTTTTTGACAGAGAGAGAGATACAGAGACAGAGACAGAAAGAAGGGGGAGGGGAAACACAGCATTCTAGTCTCATAGTTATTTTTATCTAAATGAAAGTAAGCACCTAAAGAATTCTGGAGCTAGAAAGGATCTTAGAAATCGAACTGTCATGGGCTTTTCTTAACTAACAGATGAAGAAACAGAGACGAGCCCAGGTAATAGAAGAGCTAAAGCCAGTCTCCTCACATGAGGCCTGCGGACCCCCACCTCCGCCCTCCACACAAACACACACACACACACACACACACAGGTACAGGCAACACCCACAAAGAAGGCTTCTCCCTGTGGCCAGTCGCGATCAATGACTGAATTCAATGCCATTTTCTCTATAACAGAACAAGTAGACAAAAATCAGCAAAGACATAGAACATTAAGACAATAGAACCAGTTGATGTAAATGACATTATCAGCCAATTGACCTAGTTGACATTTACACAACACCTCAGCCGACAGAGGCAGCACAGACAGTCTTCAATGTGCAAAAGGGACATTTGCCTAAAGGGACCAGGCCCTGGGTCACAAAGCAAGCCTCAACAAATTTGGAAGACTTCAAGTTATCCAAAGTATGCTATCTAACCACATGGGTTTAAATTTAGAAATCAGTAACAGGATATCTAGAAAATCCCCAAATATTTGGAACTATACAAAACCCAGGTGTCAAAAAATAAATCAGAAGAAAAATGTTCAAGTATTTCAACTTAGTGAATATGAAATCTATCAAAATGTGTGGGACGCAGCTGAAGTAGTAATTCAAAGGACATGTATGGCAATAAAATCCTTTTCAGAGAATGAAATGAACGATCTTAAATCAGTGACCTCAGCGCCTACAGTAAGAAACGAGAAAAAGAACAAAAGTGCAAACTGAAGTAGAAAAGAACAAAGGAAATAATAAGTATCTGAGTGGAAATTAATAAAACACAAAATAGAAAAGTAAAAGTCAGTGAAATCTAAAGTTGGTTCTTTGAAAAGATCAATATTCTATTGATAAACCTCTGAACCATGATGAGCACACAAAAAAAGAGAAGACACAAATGACCACTTAGAGGAGAGAGAATGGAATTAGCAATACAAAGTCCACATCATTATTCTATGTTATTCTTTAATATTTTAATTACTATATTGAACATATAATAAAATAATGTTATGAGGAATTTTATGCCAATAAATACTATAACTTAGATGAGATAAACAAATTTCTTGAAAGATACTCACTATCAAACACATTCAAGAAGAAATGAATAACCAGAATAGTCTGATGTATATTCTCATTTTTAGTTTTCAAATAGAGCTGGCATTGTTAGTCCAATTTTAAAATAAAAACCCTGAAGTACAGAGAGGTAAGCAAGTAAAGCAAGGTCTTGCAGTAGAAATGGTAAAGTCAGAATTTATACCCAGGTGAACTGGCTCATAGCTGGGGCTTTCATCTGTCTGCTAACACTCTGAATGAATGAACAAATAAATATGTTCATGAGGAAACAATTTAAATTACATATTAAGTTTGCTTATACATAAAAGTATGAACAAAGACTAAAATTTTATATATTCTCTATATACAACTAACATATTAATGCTTTGTATATAATGCTATATATAATGTTTATTTAAGAATTAGAAAACTGTAACAGAAACTCTGAAATTTTAAGTTTTTTTCATGTGTTAGTTTAAGAAAGTAAAAGCCAACTATGGCTTAAATTAAGAGAATTTTTTTTTATAAGTTATACTACAGGATCAACAAACTCTGATGCAGACTGATACATATTTTCTTAAGCATGAGTTGATCCAGGTGGAAGGATTAACCAAGTATTAACCAAGTGCAAGTGGACCACATACTAAGCTACATCCCATCATGTATAAAATGGGGGTAGAAATGTTATCTTAAATAATTATTGTGAGGGTTAGGGCTCATCTATCTAAAATACCTAGCCTAGTAGTGCCAAGCAGAGTAGAAAAGGACAGAAAGTGACTTCTGTTGTTGTCATTGCTACTGCTCTTGGTGTGACTTAATCTGTTTACATCCTACCTCTGGCTGTTGAGCAACAAAATAATTTCTGCAGAGAAGATGAGGGAAAGAGAGAGACAGGGAGAGACAGAGAGAGACAGAGAGAGAGAGAGAAAATGAGAGCTATAGAGATGATAGAAATAGAGACAGAGATAGAGAAATTAAGAAGCAAAAACAAAACAAAACAAAATACACACACACACAATATTTGGCAAGAAGTAGACATAGAAAAAAAAGTGAGATTTGAGTTGCAAAAATGAGTATTTCCATTCGCTATCTCCCTCAATCTCTACTTTCCCAGATATTTCCAGCCCATATCATTTCTAACTCCATTCTTGCATTGCAAACAGACTCAAGTTTCTCTTCCTTTCATCATTAATATTTGTAAAGCAAGAATTCAAATTCAAATGCTTATAGTAACTATGCAAGTAAAGTGAATAGTGGAAGCAAGCTGTGCCATATTCCTTCCCCACAGATACACTCTATTTGTGTATTAATCCAAGAGATCATTTTTCACTTCTATATACAAATTTCTTCTCTCACATCTTTCTGACAATATGCAGCTCACCCAGTCTATCCAGGCACCTAGAAATCTTTCTCTAGTTTAAGAAAAATAATAATGCAAACAGGATTGTTGCTGGACCACCACCTCGGAGTTAGCAACACCTGGTGATAATGGAGAAAAGTGGGGCACACCTGCCATTGAGAAGAGAAAGGTGCTATGCCTCCAGGCATTTACTGACACACAGGAATGTGGGTTCAGTATTGCCAGGCCTGGCAGTATTCAAGAGAAGCCAGAATTTTGGACATGGAAATTCTCCATCTTTAAATGTCTCAAAAACAATTGCTTAGACTTGTCAAACACAACCTATGGATCTCCAGGTTAGGACTACTCACTAGAGAGGATTCAAGTTTCTCCACAATTTGACAGTCACAGCTGGGCAGGTCTACCTAATAAATCAAATGGAGTCTAAGGACAAGAAAACACTTTTGTAAAACAATAACTATTTATAGCCTCTCGATTGTCTATTATAACATTCTTCTTTATTCACCTATCAATAAAGAGAACACCCCCCTGATTACTCAACCAAACTATTTTACAAAAGGCAAAGAATTTTCTTTCATCAGTCCATCCATCCATCCATCCATCCATCCATCCATCCATCCATCCAATGACTATTTTTTGAACATCTATTATGATCAAGGTATTGTAGGCAACACCAAAATAATTAGGATATAATTGCTGTTTTCTGAAGTTTTGTCCTTTCTGTTTAAAACCTGAAAAAGACATTTCCTAAAATTACTCTGTTGTTTGGTTCAAATAAGTTTTCTTTACCTCCCTCTTCCTTTCACTCCATATTTGTATGCACGGCATTAGAGAACGTGTTGAAGGTCAGATAGAAGGAAGGTATTAAAGATAAGCAAGTGAATCTTACTGGCCATCCATCAGGAATCTTTCTCACGGAAACTCTTATCTCAAACAAATGCAGTCAGCAATGCAGGAGTGGCCCCCAAACCGCCATGTCTGCGTAAAACACATGCCACAAGCATCACACTGTTGTCATCTAGATAGGCCTATTTCGTGCAATGTGGATCCAGCTAGATGGCCTTTTAATAAAAAATTCTTAAGATTTCTTACTTCCAAATATATAATTGCAATATTCTAATGTCATTCTGAAAAAAACAAAACAAAATAAAACAAAACAAAACAAAAACCTTCATTCAGTTCTAGCAGACGGTACAAAATGTTTTCAATGTTTTTAATTATTATAGCCAGAATTTCTTCATTTCATTTACAATGCACTGCAGTGATTAAAGCTTATTGCCTAACTCATTTTAAACACGTTATTTTATGCATAATAGGGTAATCATATTAAGTGAGTTCTATCAAGTGAACTTCTTGGATGAGTGACTTCTTGTGGCCTAAACAAGAGCCATATATATTGTACAGTTCTATCTTGGCACATTAGACCACAATGTAATCACCTAGTGAAAAAAGTTATCAACAAAATCTTAGCAATGTAATTTTTCTACATTTTCTTGTGTAAGTGAATGCTATCTACTGCTTAAACCCCCAGACCCATAAACAAGATCATGTGATGAATTAAAATTGCACAAAGAATCAAATTCAGTACAAACAACTTCTTCTTTTTTTTTTTTTAAAGATTTATTTATTGTTTTTGACAGAGAGATACAGAGACAGAGACAGAGAGAAAGAGAAAGGGGAAGGCCCAGAACAGTCTCCATAGTTGCACATCATCAGTTTTTCTACATAGTTTCATTCCACAGGTGGGAGTGGGGCTGCACAGGGCAGGAACTGGGCCAGGGTCTCGCCTGGGTGAGAACTGAACTGGGGGCACTCCCCAGCTCAGCCTATGGGTCCACACGGGCCGGGGCCGGGATTCAATCCTAGGTTCTTGGGGCTACAAAGTGAGCACCTAACCCACTGAGCCATCCCGGCTTCCCCCAAACAACTTCTTAAAGTAGTAATTATGCCTTATAAATAGAAAAGGGTATGGTGTTCTTAGGAAAACTGCTTATTTCTAACTTATAAAATAGAGAATGAGTTGTATCAGAAGTTACTCATAGGGGCCTGTGTTTGTCCTCCTTTTGTTCTCTTTGATTTTGTCTGGTGGTTTTCAAACCTGTTAGTTCTGCTTTCATTTCACTGGCTGGGACTCCTACCTTACTAGGAACAAACAAATCTTCTTTTCTTAAAGATTTACTTTAATGTTTTGAGAAAAGGTGTGTGTGAGAGAGAGAGGGAGAGCGAGAGAGAGAGAGAGAGAGAGAAGGGGGGAGGGCCCAGAGCAGTCTCCATAGTTGTACGTCATTAATTATGACATGGTTTCATTCCACAGAGGTGGATGTGGAGCCGCAGGGGGTGGGAATCGACCTGGGGCCTCTCGAATGCGAGGAGAGAACTTTCGCTGCCATCTCAGCAGTTACCAGTTGCGCTGCAGTTCAGCATATTGGGTTTGCACGGGCCAGGCCCGGGATTTGATCCCTGGACCTCATGGTTGCAAGACAAGCATTCTACCTGCATCCCAAGAATGAAAAACCTTAGTTCACCTGAGTTCTCATGCTAGGCCCTCTGAAGCTAGGTTTGAGCAATATTTAAAACTGAACATATTGGGGGAGAAAACAGGTCTACTAGATTCTCTAGTGCATATTTTCCACTACCTGTAGCATCAGTCACATGACTTTGGAGAAACATGGTGTTCACTATTCCCTTCATGGAGACCCATTTCCTTTTTGTTCAGTTTTGTTAGATTTGGACAATGCATAACATCAGTTTCTGAACTGTGACTATCTCATCTGTTTAAAAGCCGTCAGCCTTAGCTCCCCAATCTCCCCAAGGTCTTTGTGCTCACAAAGGCCTCTCTCTGGCCTGTCCCAGAGCTCTGCACACGCCACCACGTCTGCTGAGAAGGCTCTCCCCCGCCTTGGGCAGGCTCTTGCCTCCCTTGCCGGAACTGGGCCCATCAGGTCTCAGGAAGCTGAGTTAAGAGCCCCCTGCCCAAGTGTTCCAGAAGCCCCTGCTACTCACCCCCACCTGAGACCGAGCTCACTGAACGGTAGGCCATTTCATGCGTCCTTGCCTCTTGCCTCATGAAACGGCGAGCTCTCCGAGGGCAGACAGCATTCCTCAGAGCCAGATCCTCGGCACGCCACATAGCTCGTGGAGCACAGTATGTTCGCTGAAAACCCTCCAAAGACTTAGGTGAAGGGTGACATCTAATAACCAGTAATGGGGGTTCCAGTTCACTGAGCTCCTGCCCGATCAGAGGCTCCCTACCGGTTGTCACCCCTCACAGATAAAGACACCGTCACGAAGAAAAGCCAACATACACACCCAAGGTCATGCACCCAGAAAATGCCAGGGCTAGGGTGTAAGTCCAGAAGGAGCCCACCATGCCCTGCTGGGTTTGGAGTGAGTGTGGTGTGGGGGTGACAATGAGGGGCCCAATTTGCTGGAGAGCCATGGGAAGTGGTTTTGACTTCTGGGAAAGCCTTTATCTGTCACACAAAGAAAGGGCAGAGCGAGAGGCTGGGGCCCTCGGAGAACCCACATGGGTACCCACAGGGGGTGATGTGCCTTGGCGACTGAGCACCACCCACTGATTAATGAAACCTGACCGCATTTAGTGACAAACAGCCAGGGTGGCCTAGACTAACATCACTCCCTTCGCTGCCACCTCAGATTTGTAACTCAGCTCAAGGACAGTAACTGTCAGACTAACCTAAATAGAATGCAGCCTACTCTTCTGAGATCCCTTTTTTAACGAATTCACACACAGGATATTAAAAATACATCCAGTTGGAGGTTTGGGGTACAATTATAAGTTGTAAAATTATCCACTAATGCAAACATTTGTGTTTATAATTATATTTCATAATTAATGTTCCTTAAATAATACTTTAGGTTCTCACCACCATTTGCAGTTTAGTTTTCTAAATGAAAGATTTCATACTAAAGTCTGCAAAATGTTAGGGCAGGCCATGAATCACTGGGATTAATAATATTCCTCTTAGAAATTCTGAAAGGCTTAGGATAATGTAAAGCTCGCAGGAAAATCAGTCATGTTTAATGGATTAAACCTTGCATGGGAAGAGCAGACTTCATACAGTAAACACAATCTTTCTAATTAACATGTTTTGCCTTATAGAATGCTAATAATCCTCTTTAAGGAAATTTTATGTGTCATTAAAAAGTTAAGTCATATAGAGAAGCCCAAGCCAGTTTTGTTCCTGGACGTTTGGTCCATTTACTCCCATTGCAGTTTGTTGGGCAATGGTACCCAGTCTTTTCCCTGGCTTCCAGTATGAGTTGGGATGCTGGCACACACTTGTCTACTACACGTTCCCATCAAGGCACCCAAACCTCAGATCCTAATAAGCAGCCTGCCAGCCTGCCAGCACACTTGGCACAAAAGACGTGCTCAGAAGTGTCGGCTGAGAACCGGAGCTGGAATTTGCATTCTGAGACATGTCAGTTCTCATGAGAGGCGAATGAACCCTTGACCATTCCCACCAATAAGAATGCACTCCCCTGCAACCTCATGGCATCTGCTCGTTTATATTTACTTCCAGACACCTCCAGAAAAATCCCTCCCCCACCGCAGTTGTTAGGATATTCCAGGTCAAAGTGGTTTGGGGCTGATTATGCAAGTAATCAGATTTTTTTTTTTCTATTCTTCTTGACAATATGAATTTCTGTCCAAGAAAACAGTGCCAATTCTTTACGATTTGGGTATGGCGAAGTGCAGACTGCTGTGTCTTAACCATGGTCCGTGCTTCACAGAAGAAACACAAAGTGAGTTGGCAACTGAGCTGATGCAAACTCCTACATCCAGAGCCGCACCTTTAACCCTCGTTCTGTTCGCCCCAAGAACATTCCCCCATGGAGCCAGTGGCTGCAGCGTTTACCCCAAGATAGCTCACAGATTACAGTCTTAACCTTGTCCCCCACATTAATAAGTACTAGATGCACACATTTCTGTTACATTAGAGAAAAGTTCTGTTTAGAAATAACTCCAAGAACAGTTTGCATATTTTACTTTCACATTGAAAACCAGTCAGGCTTGCTTCAGCCTCAGAGAGTATGTTTATGTGAAATTCAATGAACGTGGGCATGAGCCGCAATTTTTTTCTAAATGGGAAAAGGATTTCAGGAAGGAATAATTAATTATTCAACAAGAAGGGCTACAACAAGTATCTAAACATTTTGCAGAGAAATTGTTAGAATCTGTTGACTTCACGTGCCAAAATCTATTCCTAGTGACATTTAGTGTCATAAATATATAGGGAGAAAATTTAAGTAACATAAATAATTTTTCACATATTCTTGGAGTGAGAGAGACTTTCTTAGCATGCATCCAAAAGCAGCAATCCTAAAGATTGGTACATTTTACTATAAAATTTTGCTACATAAAAAACATATCTGCATTATGAGAGACAAATACCTCATATGCTTAATAAAGAATAAATTCCTTCATGTAAGGAAAAGAAATACCAAACTAGGAAAGAAAAATGCACAAAGGCCTCTGCATCGATCAATATGACATACTAAATATTTTGGAAACAACTTCCACCTTAAACATTTTTTTAAACTAGAAATGTTGAAATAGTAGAACCAAATCTGTTCCTATTCATCCTTTAAGAAGGTAAAGGCCAGGCAGAAGGGGCATCGAGGACAGGTGAGTTATGCGGGAGTTGAACCAGAGCTCTCTTGCAAGCATCCTCATCCCAGGAACTTGGGTTCTGAGTTATAGATAGCACGAGGACAGAAGAAGAGTCCTTGGGTCCACTCCAAGATGGGGGCTGGAATTAAAATTCCTGCTTAAAGCCAGGAAACCTGACCGACAGCTCCTTTGGGGGCAAGGTTGGGTTAGAAACAATTCCCTTTGAGGGAGATAACAGTAACAACCCTCATTTAAATAGCACTTACTAATTGCTGAACACAGTTTCAAGTGCTTGACATATCAATTCATTTAATATTCACAACACTTTCAGGTAGGTTTATTAATATGCCAACTTTCCTGTTGAGAAAATTGAAGCCCAGAGAGGTTCAGTAAAAGAACACACTGTTAGTGAGTGTGAGATTCAGGCAATCTGGCTCTGAGAAGGGACAGAATATAATCTCCTGGCAAGGAAGGCTCCAGAGACACACAGGGAGAAACTGCGTGGCTTCCGGGCAGGGGATGAAAGGACAGCTGCCATTGTCCCTGTGTTGAGGCCTCTTCCCACACAACCACATCCAGAACGACATTGGCCTGGTGAACACGCTCCATTCACCCTGATGACTCTCTGAGACCCTTCCCCACCCAACTCGTGCTGCACCAGAGGCGATTTCAGCAGCAGGTAGCCAGCCTCAGCCTGCACTGCAGTTCTGCATGGACAACTCCCAAAGGTCCGCGGATCTCAGACAGGTGGTGGCTGGCATTGGTGTGCACTCTACCTTTCACTACATGGCCCTGGGCTCAGCACTGGCCTCAAATCTGAATCTGCATTAACCTGGTGAGCATCACTCACCCTTTCCTGGTGATTCCCTGAGACCCTGCCTCACCCAACTCCCCTACAACCTGAGGTCTTTTAGTGGTTGAGCCTTATCAGCAGCTGACAGGTGGCAGAAGTCCTGGGGGTGCACTAAGAGACACAGAAGGACATTTTATAATAAAGGGATCAATCCAACAAGTAGATATAACCATTGTAAACATTTATGCAACCAATATAGGATCACCAAAATATATAAAACAAATATTGTTGAACATAAAGAAAAGTTTGACAGTAATAAGTCATAGTAGGGAACTTAAACACCCAAACATGACAAAAGTAACCCCAAAATTCATATTTTAGTTCTCTTGCTATCTCATTAGCATACGTCAGACACATTCTGATAACCAAATTATAGTAAACAAAACATTTTAGGGCAAGCAAACGTTTAGTAAATTTATCTTACGTAGATTTGTTCTATATTTTCTGCAATTAAAATTGAACATGGCATATTTTCGGAAGTAAGAAAATGAATTACTGTACACTGATGTCAGGTTTTATCTTTATCAAATCAATTGTAAAAACCATGTTCACTCTATTGAACATCCTGAAATGACAAAGGCCTCAGGCTCTAATTGACTTTTGATAAACATATGGCTGAATCATTGAAATGTTTTAGTTTATTGTATAAAATCTATGTACTAAACAATTATTAAGAGAGACAGCATACTCTCTCTCTGGGCTGTCATGACTGCCCATGGCTTCCACTATTATTTATGTGTAGATGATTCTCAAATCCATATTTTTAGCTTTGATCTCTCAGCACATAATTTTTCTCTATTTTTTCTTTTTCAACCTCTAGTTCTAATAGTAATGTGTGCTCTTATTAGAAAATAATTTAAATAAAACATAAAATTAAAGAAGAGTAGGATCATCTGCAACACTGCCTTGGAACCAAGACTCAAGACTAATATCACGTGACTAGTCTAGTCTTACCTGTATAACATTCTATAGGGTCAAAGTCCTGCTGTGTATTTAACTTAATGTGCTATTTTAAAAATATAATGGAAGTATTTTCCATTGTTAATAAATTACTTTTAATTGCTACACAATATTTCTCTAAATAGATTCATAATTATTTAATTAACTTTTCCCTACATGAAGGGAAATATTTTATTTTCCTGTGTTTCCATTTTCTTTTGGTTATAGGCAACATCCTGAAATGAACAACTTGTAAATAATGATTGTTTTGTCTATTTTGGATGAAAGCACACAATGAATCTTCTCTAATTGGTTTGACAAACATGCACATATTGATCAAATTACTTCCCATACCTCCATCACCGGACCGTAGAGGGATGGCTTACTGTATCTTCATCAACACTAAATACTTTCTTTGCCATGTGCCATTAGGATGCATCCATCGGATATCCCAAGGATTCCTCTCCAAGTAAACAGTTTCAGTATGAAACTTACTGCATTCCCTCCTCTCCTATCTTTGCTCCTCCAGCATTTGTTGTTGTGACCTAGAATATCACCATCCAACCAGCTTAGAAGTCAGGCTGGGAGTTCCTCTTTGCTTGAGATCTTCCTCCGCGTCCCTGAGAAAAATGTCCTTCCTCAAATCTGAGTCTGTCCTTTCTGAGTTCATGCTGCGCCTGCCACGTTGAAGGACTTGTCTACCCTTGATCAGGTTTTTAAAAAAGTTTGTTAATTTTTTTTCATCACATAACTAACACATGCTTAGAGAAAAGTCTTTAATGTTCTGATGGAGGAAGAAAAAAATCACTTGTCTTACGACCCAGTAGCTCCCATTGACCTCTTTTGGTACATCTCCTAGGATTTTTTTCTACACCTAATTTTGTAAAATAAGTGTGATCAAACCATATTCATACTTTTCTATTTTGTTTTTCCTTTGATTATAGCCTGCCAGTTGTCTAATATTATTAAAACCCCTTTGTAAACCTTTACATTTATAATGTTTTCCTAACATTCCATTCAGTGAATGTACTGCAGTTTTTATCATCATTCCTCTAACTGTTCAGCATTTTAATGGCTATTTCTGTGCACAAAGCTCTCCTAGTAGATTCAGCTGTGTCCTTAGAATAGACTTCCAGAAATCAGATTATTACATCAAAGTCTATAACATTCTAGAGATCACCCATTTCTATCAATTCTCCATATCATGACTACATACCTTACTGTAGAACATAGGTGACTCTGTCACTTCCCTTCCCTAAACACTTATCTGGATGGTCACTCATACCCTATACATTAAATCTAAAACCCCCAACCTGCCATTCTAAGACTTTTCACATGCAAATCCCATCTGCCTTCCCACTTCAACACTGTCTTCTTCTCAATCCCGGCATTTTAGCTTCCAACTATACCAAAGTATTCTTTATGCTTCAAACACACCTCTGTAAGTTTGTTCCTAGCTCTATGAGGACTGACAATTAAGTTCGGGAGCTCATCCTATGAAAACTGCTACACACCTCATTACTGAATATCACTACCGTCACCTTTGAAATAATCCGTTTGGGAAGCTATGCACCAACGCCAGTGCCTAGTCCACCCTTCAGAACTATTTCGGAACTCTTTTTCTGGAATGACTAACAGAGCTGTCATCATATTACCCTTGATGTCCTGAATGTCATCAAAATGTTTTCCTTTCAGAATTTCCTTTATCTTCAGGTAAAGAAAAAAGTCATTAGGGGCCAGAACAGGTGAATAGAGTGTTCCAATACAATTATTTATTTACTGGCTAAAAAATCCCTCATAGACAGTGCTGTGTGAGCTGGTGCACTGTCGTGATGCAAGAGCCATGAGTTGTCGAACAGTATAGGTCGTTTTTGTCTAACTTTTTCACACAGCCTTTCAGCACTTCCAAATAGTAATCTTGGTTGACTGTTTGTCCAGTTGGTACAAAATTATACTGAACAATCCTTCTGATATCAAAAAAATAGTGAGCAACATCATTTGACTCTTGATTTGGACTGACAGAACTTTTTGGTCGTGGAGAAATGGCTGACTTCCATTGTTCACTTTGACGCTTTGTTTCAGGGTCACATTGGCACATGGTACACTCATGTTTCATCAGCAATGATAACACAGCCCAAAATATTGTCTTGCCTCTTCAAAAGGTCTTGGCAAACTCAAGCTCCAACATTTTTGTGATGGTACACAGAAACATGCAATGAGAATAATGAAGGTCACCCAGCAAGATACACTCACACGTTGACATGAGCACAGCTGTGAGACACTGATATACCAAGATTGTGAAACCTAATAAGTTGTTTGTACAGTGTTGTCAACATAAGCGCACCATGGCAAGTTTGTGAGCTTAATTGTCATACTTTCATAGGTTCCTCTGCCTAGCCTGACCCTTCCTTTTTCTTTTTTTTTTTTTTACTTTTAAAACTTAATTTTTTTAGAGCAGCTTTAGGTTCAGAGCAACATACAGTACATTAGAAGGTACAAAGATTTCTCCTTTCTTCCTTGTGACCACATGTGCACAACCATCCCTAGTGTTACCATACCAGAAGGTACTTTTCTTATAACTGATGAACTAACCTACATGGGCTCGTCATAATCACCCAAAGACTGTTGTTGACCTTATAGCTCATGCTTGGTGTTGTACGGTCTATGGGTTTGGACAACTTTATAATGATATATGTTTATCATTATAGTATCATACAGAATATTTACACCGCCCGAAAAATCCTCTGTGCTCCAATTTTTAATGCCCCCTCCACCTCCATCCTCAGCAATCACTGACGTCATCAGCATCTCCATAGTTTTGTCTTTTCCAAAATGATGTATCATTGGAATCATACAGTTAGTAAATATTAATTTAAGGTTCATCCATGTCTTTTCATGTCTTGATATTTTATTTATTTTTAGCATTGAATGAATAAAACTGCTACAAATAAATATCCATGAGCAGGTTTTCCTGTGGACATAGTTTTGAACTCATTTGGATAAATATCAAAGATTGTTGGATCATGTAGAGTTATGTTTAGTGTGTAATAAGCTGCCAAACTGTCTTTTAAAGTGGCCGTACCATTTTGCATTCCCACCAGCAATGACCCCTGAAAAGCCATTCTGCTTCAGGGTCCCACTGAAATTAGCTTAAATTTTATTCAATTTGACACCTACTGGGACTGACTATATACTGGGCTCCATAGTAGGTGCTACAGCAGATTTAAAATGATCAAGATATGAGTTCTACCTTCGAGGACCCGGTAGACAAGTAGATGAAACAGGACATCTGTACAATTGACCATAATATTATATACACACGCTAAAAAATGTGATGGGAATAAAAACAAAGTGCTGTGAGGTCACAAAGAGTCATTCCAGATAATGGACCAGAGGAAGATTTAATTCCCGTGACGGTATTGGAACTGGAACTAGAAGAATGGGTAGGATTTAGATTGGAAGCAACAGATGGCAGGGGAACAGGGAATGAGAGGGATATTTTAAGTGGAGGCACAGATGATCAAAGAAATCAACCCACAGAACTGCGACGGGGTTTGGACAAATTTCTAATAATATATGTTTATTATTATATGTTTATCATCAATCTTTAACAGTGAAATAAACATACTCTTCCTAAGAAATCAGGTGATGCTAAAGATAGGCAATTATCAACACAATGAGAAAACAGGACATAATCAAGAATTATTTGTTTTGAAGTTAATTTTAATTGCTTTTAATTTAAAAATTAATCAGAAGACTTGAGAACACAGGTTTATAAAACCTATGTGATTATATGCAATTTATGGATTTGAGAACTTATGTTTATATATCTCGGAAAGGAGTTTCATCCAATTACCCAAAAGGCACTTCACCCCTAAAAATGTTAAAAATCTATATTCTAGAGGAAACCAGTTCATAGAATAAGACATTGTATTGTCTAAATTTTTAGTACTTTCTTTTCCTACCAAATAATAGAGCGCGTGTCTGATTTGCCATACTCTGTTATAATCATCATTTTGCTTCCGCTCTGGAAAATGGCATTCTCTTGACTCCTCTTCAGTTTTCTTTTCTTATTTTTTTTTTTCTGGGAGGGCAAAACTAAAGTGCTTATTAAATAAATCCCAAAATACAGAGTTGCATGAAGAGCATATTAATGCCCTGCATATACACCCATTCCCTCCACAATCAAGGATGTATTTGTCCATACATTTTAATCCTCACACCACATAGATTACAGATATGCTGTGTGTGTGTGTGTGTGTGGTGTGTGTGTGTGAGAGAGAGAGAGAGAGAGAGAGAGAGAAACAGAGAGAGAGACAGACAGACAGAGATAAAGAGACAGAAAGAGATATATGTATTTTCTTTTTCTTAAATGAAACTGGTATTCTTCTAAACCAAAAAATACCACTCTGCACATTGCTGTTTTAACTTTTAAACAATACACTGTGGACATCTTTCCAGGTCAAAACACAGAAATACAATTTAGTCTTTTAAATATGCGATCGTAGAAATATACAGTAATCCATTCTGCAATTTTCTAATTGATAAGCATTCATGTTGTTTATGGGTTTTAGGTATTTCAACTGTGCTGTTTGTTAGAAACATCTTTTAGATATATCACTATATGTGAGTACTTTTATTGTTTTTCTAGGTTAAAGAATAAAATATGATTGGAGTGTTAAAATGTAACAGACATAAAACTTTTCAAAAAGTCTCAGCAATTCATATTTCCACCTGAAGTTTAAGCAAATGTCCCTTTAGCCATCCCCTTGTCTGGGATAATACGCCAAATATTTAATGATAAGCAAGGCAGAAACATTCAGGAACATTCAGGTGACATGTATTAACCTTCTAATTACTGCATCTTGAAATTGGGAGGGTCTGGCAAGTCAGAGAGAGTGATGGGGTCCTGGGAGAGCAAAGGGGACCAGGGTAGCAAACAGTTATGAACTAGAACGTTAGTACTTCAATGGACACACTGAAATGACCAGGTAAATATCATCCTAGTCATCGCTAGGACTAAGGCTACATTTTTGAAAATTTTGCAGAATTAATAACAGAAAATAGTATCTCGTTGACATTTTAAATTTGTGTTTCCTTAGTTTTTAATTTAATAGAACAACTTTTAGATGTTAATTTACATTTGTTTATCTATTGTTTAAAATTGTGTCTTTTTTATTTGTGCTATTTATATTTTTACTGTCAATTTGAAGAAGCGATTTGTATGTTAGTGGTATTTGTTTGTCAGATGTTTACAAGTACGTATTCTCTGGGTCTATTCTGTATCTTTATATTTAAGGTATCTTCAGCAGCACAAAGTATTTAATATTAATAATTTCTTAATTCAAGTGCTATTACATTTATGCTTGTTCAATACATTTTACAGTTTTCTTTACCTAAGTCCTGCCGTTTTCTTGCTCTATTTTTCTTAGGAATTACATATAATTTTTATTTCTGTGATATACTTCACTCATTTTTATCTCCAAGTGGTTACTGATACAAAGAAAAGCACTTTTGTTTTGCATGTTTATTTTATATCCATCCATCTTACCTAGATTCTTTTGGTACTGCTAATAGTAATTCATTGAATATTTTAGGGGGTTTTGTTGTTATATGATATAATCATATAATAAGATAATTCTTTTAATTATTTATGCCAGACACTATATTTTCTTGTTTTATTAGTCTCCAAAATTAAGTTAAAAAATAGAAATGAAAGCAGACATATGTGTCTTGGTCCAAATTTTAGTGTCAATGACTTTATTGTGAATAATTGATTTTACTGGGTTTTATTAAACAGTATTTTGTTGCTGTTGTTTCTATCATACTTCATTTTCCTGAGACATTTGATACTTATATCTTGACACATATTTTCCATTTCTGAAAAAGGCGTCTCTAAGTTCTCCCACCTCCTTGACTGCTGCTTCTGTTTATATCCCTTGTTCGTACTCTTTTCTCTGAACACGAGATGTTGGCCACCCTCAGGACCCATCCTTGGTCTTCTCGTTTCCTTTACCCTCTTGTTCCAAGAAGCTGGCTTGTCGTTGCCTGTGGTTTCAGCTAACGCCTGTGTGCCCACTGCTAGGGATGGAACGCTTGTGGCCCGCACCCCCAGCTCATATACGGAACTCCTAATCCTCAGCACCATGCCTGCGGGGGTGGGCCCTGGGGGGGCTCAAGTCATGAAGCTGGAGCCCTCAGGGACACGGTTGGTGCCTCATCTAAGGAGACACCTGAGGACACTGCAAGATGGCGACATCTGAAAACCAAAGGGTCCTCACCGGACACCACATCTGCAGGGACCTTGGCTTTGCCAGCTTCCTGAACTGTGAGAAACGAATGTTGTTTGAGGCCCCTGTACCCAGTAATACGTTCTCAGAGAGTGAGCTGAGATGCCAGGACCTGGCTCCCCTTCTCACCTGCAGACCCGTACTATGTGCCTGTTCCCTGCCTGACATCTCACTCTGATGCCTCACCACTGTCCAAGCTCAACGGTGCGAGAGCTGCTGGTCTCTGCGCACCGCCTGCTCCCCTGCCTGGGTCCCTCACAGCAGCTCGTCACAGCAGCTCGTCACAGCACCGTCACCCAAGGCGCTCAGCCCGGCCCCGGTCCGTCTGCAACAGCCCTTTTCACCCCTCAGCTCTAGTCAGGCGCTGGGGCTCCTCGCATCTCTCCGTGACGCACCTAGTTTACCCTGTTCTCACGACCAGACTCTTCGGCACCTGCCAGCACCAGTCAGCTTCTGCCGACCCTTCGAATCGTCACCAGTTATTTTGTTAAACCACAAAAGTTCTCTATTTCAACTTCTCTAATGACTCCTTTAAACCTTCAAATAAAATTAAAATGTTAAGGACGCTACACAGGGCCTGTCACATTGGGAACCAAACCCTCCTCATCGTCTCTAGTGCCTCTTGCTGCCACTTCCCACCGGCCTCGCCGTGTCAGGGGCCTCACACACACACACTGGCTCTTCTCATCTTTATGTTTTCTCTCTGCGCAGCCGTGGCCTCCTGCACAACCGCGGGGCCGTGGCCTCCTGCACACACGCAGGGCCGTGGCCTCCTGCACACACGCATGGCCGTGGCCCCCCTGCACACCTTGGGGCCGTGGCCCCCCTGCACACCCGCGGGGCCGTGGCCCCCCTGCACACCCACATGGCCGTGGCCCCCCTGCACACCCGCGGGGCCGTGGCCCCCCTGCACACCCACATGGCCGTGGCCCCCCTGCACACCCGCATGGCCGTGGCCTCCTGCACACCCACGGGGCCGTGGCCTCCTGCACACCCGCATGGCCGTGGCCTCCTGCACACCCGCGTGCCTCCAATGTCTCAGAAGCCCGGCCTCTGCAGCCGCTGCTGAGCGCACACGGCAGCCTGCTCTCCTGCACGTGGGTACGCTCTTCTGCAGCCACAGCGCAGTGCTCGGTGCAGTAGAAGGTTAATATTGTTTTGTGGATAGGAGGGAGAGAAGGTGGGAGGGAGGGAGAGAAGGAGAGAAGGAGGGAGAGAAGAAGGAAGGGAGAGAAGGAGGGAGGGAGGGAGAGAAGAAGGGAGGGAGGAGGAGAAGGAGGGAGGGAGAGAAGGAGGGAGGGAGGGAGAGAAGGAGGTAGGGAGAAAAGAAGGGAGGGAGAGAAGGAGGGAGGGAGAGAAGGAGGGAGGGAGGGAGAGAGGGAGGGAGGGAGAGGAGGGAGGGAGAGAAGGAGGGAGAGAAGGAGGGAGGGAGGGAGAGAAGGAAGGAGGAAGGGAGGAAAAACCTAAAGTTTGTATTTGAACCAAATCATTTGTTTTAGAACCACCTATTCCTAAGACAGAGTTAAATCAATAAAAAATGTTGAGGTGATTAAAAAGGATCAACTAAACAAAACCGATTTTAATATACAAAAATTGTACCACAGAGTAATGGAGGGAAAAAAAAAGAGTAATTGTGCTATATTTCAGCTAACTTATCTTCAATGGAACGTGGTTTACAAAGCCAAAATAAATAAATAAATGGAAAAGCTAAAGGGAAACATGAAAAATGAGACCGGTGCTTTATGCTTTGTAAACACCTCATTGCATTTAAAGTATAAAACAAAACCTACAGAAGAGATAACCTGTAGAAGTGCATTTTAGTAAAGAGCCGATGATTCATTTTCTTGTGTAGCTTTAGAGCACTTATCGCAAAACCACCCTGTATTTTAAGAAATGGTTTAAATTTAGCCAGCTGCAATACATGCTGTTCATTTCTCATATATCAGGGCGTATTCCAAATTACCATATCATGTTTTAATTATTACTAAGCTAATTAAGCTTCGATCACAGAAGCAATTTACATGCAGGTGGTTGGGTCCCTCCCCATCGCTTGAGTTCCCATCTGTTGGCGTATGGCCCCAAATGTGACTCTTCAGGGTCTCAATCCGCATGGGCTGAGTGTCCAGACACATCGCTAGGCAGGCTGCGTCCAGAGAGCAGCTCCGACTGCTGTCGCCACGTGCTGGAAATTCCACCACGTCTGCGACTTCCTCCCAGTGTTCAGACAAAGCTTGGGCACCAGGGAGCTCATTTCTTTCTACAAGACTCAGTCGCAGAGGGCCACAGCCAAGTGGCCATTGTTACTGAGCCCTAACGGACAGGAGTGACTTAGAATATGAACTCTGGAAGTGATCACCAGGCTCAAGTCCCACTCAGCACTCACAAGTAAGGTGGGCAACGTGCCCCCATCTCTCTGTGACTCAGTTCTGTCATCCAGAAAAAGCAGATAATAATCACGTCTACCTTACAAAGCTGCTTTTGTGAGAAGCAAATATAAAGCTCTTAGAAATACGATGAGCATTATATAAGGGTTAGCTATTGTTGGTATTTTTATTATTGAAGGAAGTAGGAGGCAAGTTAGAAAGAAGGAAACGAGGAAAAGGCAGAAAATTCTGTTCAACAACTGATAGTTTTATTTAGTGAAACTCTCTGTGGTATATTTTCAGTGGTGTATAATGGATATGCATCCCATTCTAGAAGAAAATTGGTTACAAAATGAATCATTTTAAGTGAAGTAGGTGAGCTCACAATTTGTAGAAGTTATGTAAGGAAAAAAAAGCCAACAGTCTGCTGGTGGCAACAGTAACATTAAATTTCAAGTCTAAAATTTTGGATATTGGTTTTCTTAAAGTGAAATAACATTGCTATGTTGCTACATTTTCCAGAATTGATACCACTGCACCCCTTGCACTCACTATAGAGATGGCATATGGTGGCATCCGAGCCGACATTTGCAGTGACAAACGATACCATTGGAGCTGCAGTACTTACGTGGGCTCCACTACATGCATGCAGCTTTCTCTTTAGTTTTAAGCTTTGGTAAGTCCGTAGGGCCTTTTTGTTTTTTTAATTTTAAAACTAGTTTATAGTTTTAAACTGTTTTATAATTATGATGGTACAAGCAAATTCTCCAAAACTTCTAAAATTTCAAATGAAAAAAGATAACTGATGAAAAGATAGATGAGAAAATAACCTCTAGGAAATATTTAAATCACTGAGTAAATCTGTAGCTTCGGGAATTGTTTCATATTCTTTCTTCCTTCATGAAGTCTGCAAGTCTGCCTCGACTGAAAACGTTCTTTTTAATCCTCTCTGTCTAAACAATGGAGCTCCCACAGTTGTTTCCCAGTTCTTCAGAAGATGCATGTTTGTGTAGAAACACACACATCATTCTTGATGTTTTGTGCAAAACGTGGTCACTGCTGAGTGTCTACCACTGTATTCGTCTCTCCTGAAACAACGGCTTATTGATAAATGTGTGGAGTAGCCCCTACAACAAAGTAGGTCCAGGAGGGACATCTCATTTTGGGGAGAAGAACGCAGAAGGGATTCTCGAGAAGAAAAGCTAACAACTTTAAAGCCAAAATAATATAAAACTAAATAAAAACGTGCTTGGTTAGCTACAGAGCAGTGGTAGGAATCAACCTGATACTCAGGAGAAGGATGGGGGTGAGTGGGGGCCGCTGGAGCGGGTCCTATACACAGTGCTGCAGTCCAAACAAAGAGCTCTCCCCAGACGGGGCAGGGCCCTTCCTTAGGGGAAACAGTGATCGTACTTGCAAAGAACACTCACATCCACTCTTGGATTTGGATTGTAGGTCAACAGTTAGGGCAGAAAGCCTCACTAGTATGGCAGCTAAGGACCGAGGCTGGAGAGGGGCAGGGCCTTTCTGCTGTCTCCAGACTGGTCCCCGCGAACGCTGGCTGGGCCGCGGCTGGGCCGTGCTCTATGTCGTGTTTCGGCCAAGTCGTATTTATAACCCACAGCCATCGCCCTCATTACCATCGTTTCACCATACTCAGAGCCATGCTCACTTGTGTATGTTCTAGATTATTTGCCTCTCTGTCAACGCCATAGGTTTAAAAGGAAGTTTTTCCACCATAGAGGCTACTTCTAACATATTTCTTATTCCCAAGGTCACAGCTTCTTCATGAGTGTTATTGGGTGGATAAAACATCAAGAATTTGATTTAGAAAAAGCTGCCATCTGTTAATAAACACTTGGGATTGTAAAAGGCCATCACAAGCATTTAAATTTAAAAAGCCATGATAGCAGCTACTATGATTTCAGGATTGTCACACATCAGAGCTCACCACTCACCGTCCATTAGGGTGTTAGGTACAGAAGATCAACAAGACCGTGGCAAACACAGACAATGCCCTGGCACTCGGTGTGGTTGCTATCTACAATCTCTAGAAGCTACTATTGGCCTGGGTTCAGCAGCAGTGTTGCGAGACCTCATCTTTCAACCTGGGAGAATTTCATCCTTGAACTTCAGTGGATGCTATGCAGATGGAACAAGAGGACGGCGGCGAGTCGATGGATAAGCCCAGCCTTCTGCCAGTGCAGGGGAGGGAATGCAATGATTTGTCCAGTTCATGACTTATAACAGATTAAAGTTGGGTCAATGCCGCTTGGAGGACACGTAATTCCATACTGGCATTAATAGAGAAGGCTCAGCTTGCTTGGATCACAGTGGGCTAGGAAGGACGTGATCATGATAAAGTGCCAACTGAAAGAAGTCAACTCCACAAGAAAACGCAGAGCCAATGCGCCTGGGTGGCTGAGGTGGGCAGTCTTTTAAGATGCTCCTATGTGCACAAGTCCTGGTACAGGACTAAATAGCCTGGAAAAGGCCCCTCTTCAGCTGGTCTCAGAAGGGCTGAGGACACATGTTGCTTTATAAGGAGTTCCTCCAGAAGTGGACACGATCTCAAAGCTCACCTAATCCAATTTTTTCATCATGTAGATGAGTTTGTTAAGTCAAAACCTGGGTCTTAAAAATTTGAGGTTCTCCCAAGTCTGAAGTCTAAGATGGTGTTAGGACTAGGGCCAGGTTTCAGAGTCCTGGCCCAGGGTCCTGCCCTCTGTCACCCTGACTTGTCCCCACATAGGGGCCAGAGCCCTCACTACCATATGTGGTCACAGAGCAAGAGGAATACAGATGTGACTCAAAAAAACTGTGCCTCCGTAGGTGACAGTGCGAAGACACAGGAAAGGAAAGAGAAAAGGCACCACTGCTCTATGGCCGGCCCCGGCCTCAGAGACACGGGTCCATCCGAGGAGTGCAGCCCCCGACCAAAGTCGGGCAGGGCGGGCTTAGTGATACTTGTGTGGGAAGGAACCATCACTTGTGTTTTTGGTCACATTAAACAGCGCATCCAGTAAGATTTACTTGAGAAACAGGTTGTTTCTCTTTGGACCCACATTACCTAGTAGAACTCTATCCCGATTTATCTGAGATTCGGGGCACAATTCTGGAGGAGGCTGCACAGCTACCGTGAACCTGCAACCCAAAGAAAGGTGATCGCAAGGAAATTGGAGGCTGCAACGTTTTAGTTGTTTCTCTTTTATGTTGTGTATAAATTCCTTGTGCTCAGACACTGGTTTCCTCCCGGGGTGTCTGGGAAGCTCTGTAAACACTCATAGGTCTTCCAACACAGCCGTGTTGGTGAGAGGTGGGCGCCTTGGATCATCGATGGTTCTTCATCCCTAATGAGTGACTTCATAGGTTATACAGATTGGCAATGTGGCCCCAATCCATATTTTGGAAAGGGCAGAACTGCAGTCCCGATAAAGAAGATGACACAAGGCTCCACAAATCAATAACAGGGCCCCGGGCAGAACCTCGCTCCTGCTAAACCTTGTCAAATTCTTTATTTACCCACCTTACCTCTCTAAAACTCATGTCAAGTGCAACTTGCAAATAACAAGCCTTCACCAAGCATGCTCAGTGACAGTGACAGAAATTCAGTCTTTACAACCCAGACTTGTGTTAGAGAAACCATCGAGACAAAGTGAGACTGCAAAATAGTTGTGGAAAGGATCAAAACTATCGGATTTTAGAATCACCAAAAAAACAAGGCCCACATCTTAATCCAAACCTGTTGTTTAAGTATAGGGGATATTAAAAATGGGATGTTCTTCACAAAAGCCACAGTCTTTGAATCAATTGCTGAATTATAGCACAAACCTACCTTCTGGTTGATTATTTCAGTCAAGAATATATGGCTTAGGTGACAGGGGCCATGCCAGTATTACATTTTGTTTTATGTTGTAATTTCTACCTGTTTGGGATCTGAATTGTGGTGAGAAGTATTTCATTGCTTTGATTTACAGTGTGCAGAACAAGGATTAATGATAGACGACTTTAACTGAGCTCTCTCGGCAACTTTGAGGAGATACAGGGCTATAAAAAGGTACTCTAGGATCACTCCCAAACTTCTTTAGAAGACAGCGAACCAGAGGCATTTTCTGAACCTGCTATCTATTTGACATGATTTTTCTAGAGGTGAGATTAAGTGGGAGAAGCAAAGGATTGTGGAACTGCATAAACCTTCTTGTGTTTGTTCGCTACATAGGGCAGCAGCTGATTTCTTCATTGGTAGCTGAGATTGTTGTCAAATCAGATGGCGGGGACCAGGTGAGCCATGCAGGTTCATACATTTGGGCTGCTGCAAGTTCACCTGCTCCATAGAACCTAGTATAGACCCCAAACACAGCTCAGCAATACTATTGCCCTCCCCCAAGAGACTCAAACCATGCCCAGTGATTCAGCAAGAGAGACTCCTGAGCTGCAAAGGGGGAATCCTGAGGCACTGTGAGACCTGTGACATCAGCACAACCTGCGGGCACCTCCAGGACACCTGAGAATCTCAGAGCTGGAAGTGATGATCATCTGCTTCCATGTCTGCTCTTCCACACAGTCAGATCCAGGCCCACCTTACAAAATCCTGCTCACAGAGGAGTTGCACAGCATGGCTACATGCGAGGTTTAAAATCTAGTTAAGTGGCCATACCTGACATCCAGCTAAATCTGTGTAAATGTGCTAGGTACTTAAGCCCTAGAGTATCCATACTGCTGGCACCATTAATTACCGGTAACTAATTCTCCCATTCCTTCCACAACAACACAGGGGTGCATTCTGCCCTCATAGAACTTACATGAAACAGATAAAAATGGCAATTTGTGATTAGCTCCTTCAGGACTTTCACTTCATTCATAGCATGTACCATTATTATCTGCAGCTGAGGCCATGGAGTGAGAGAGAGAACAACGAACCTTGAACATGGGGGCTGAGAAAGACCATTTGGAAGGGTGAGATGTGAGCTGAGCTCTATGAGGTGGCAGGAAGCCAGCCCAGCCATGCAGGGGGACTAGCACTTGTAGAGGCCCAGAGGCCCTCAAATGTAAGGTGACCAGACGTCCCACTTTTGGTGGGACAGTCCCGATTTTTAACAATTTGTCCCGCGTCCCGCGGCGTTTTAAAAAAGTCCCGATGTTTGGAAAGAATGCACGACAAGCTAGGGAACGGCGGGAGATAGACCCCATTTTTAATCAAGAACCCCCTCCCCCCGGTCAATGGTGTCCCGCTTTACCCATGTTACCATCTGGTCACCTTACTCAAATGAGAAATAGCAGAGGGTTTTCAAGGAGCTGAAAGACTGAGCAACAGGCAGGAAGGGTCCCGGCAGAGTGTTAAACACGTTGAGTGAACTGATGGGATCTGATTGACATTGTAAACTCTTTCATTTCTTGGGATATTGAATGAGGGGAGGTGGTAGGAGTGGAAGTGGAGTGACAAGGTGGGATCAGTTGCTCAATTAAAGGCAAGAGACGATAGAGTAGTGATGGAGATGTGTTAGTAGATGGGTTAGAGCTAGGTTTTGGAGATAGTAAACACCAGTGGTGGTCAGCGATGGCTTGAGGGTAAGAGGACAAAGAGGAACCAAGAATAACTCCTGCTTTTCTGCCTTGGATACCTGGCTATTATCAGTAACAAGCAGCTTAATTCTGAGGTTCTTAATATGGAAATATACCAGACATCATGTCAGTGAACAAAATTAGTTAATGTACCTTTATTAGTGTCTAGCTTAAAATTAGGCAACAAGTAAGAAATAGGTAAGACTCTAGCCCCTTAACTTGTTTCTAAGTTTTCTATTTATATGTAACACAGACTTCTGGCATTCTTTTCTTAGAATCGTCTGTCTATTCTCATGTTCTGTCATTTGATTGAAAGTTGGGTAATATTTTCCCACCTACTTGGCTCCTTCATTACTAGAGTTCTGTCACATTGGAACATCAATAATTTGACATGTCCAGGAAAGCAGGAAGTGAACTCAGAACTGTGTATCATTCTGACTGTTTTAAGCTTGGGTTGACAGTGAAACATATGCCTTTCAGAAGAAAGTGCTATCTTGCTTCTGCTTTGAGATTCCTGGAGGAATTTCACTATCTAACTACAAACATCTCATTAATCCTCACAGTATTTCAGTGAGGAAGACAGGTGCAGAGTTCTTTTGTTTTGACAATATTCTCAGTGAGGTGGATGATGGAAATAACCTCATTAAAAGTTCATAAAGTAAATTTCAGGCTAATGTATATATGGGAATGTTTCATTGTGGACAGTCTATGCTACTTTATGAAGGTAAACTGCATATTCAGATAACCCTAACAATGGTGGATGCTTAATGTATTTGGCCTTATGACATAGTATAAGACAGAAACTCTGAGAAGCATAGACAGAGATACACTAGCCATCAGACATTCATTCACCTACTGAATGATGATGATCTGGCATCCAACCTGGCAAATGAAGGGATGGGCGCTGTGTGACTCACTATATATGCCAAGCTGATCCAACACACAGCCACGGGCCGCACGCAGCCCAGGACGGCTCCGAATGTGGCCCAGCACAAATCCACAAACGTTCTTAAAACATTGAGATCTTTTTGCAAGTATTATTATCTTTTTTTAGCTCATCAGCTATCGTTAGTGTGAGTGTATGTTATGTGTGGCCCAAGACAGTTCTTCTTCCAATGTGGCCCTGAAAATCCCAAAAGTTGGATTGCTGAAACAATCCACAGATCGGTACTAGTTGAATAAAAATATTCTTTAGCAATATTTGTGAATAAAATCCAATGTTTAAGAAGAAGACATATGGAATAATTTTCAATGTAAACACCATGATTTATCTTGCAAAATATGCATTAATATTCCATTTCAATTGTAGTTTATGATTGGCTTTCCTTGACAGACGCAATATCGAAGAAAAATTTTTGCACTGCTAAATAACATTATAGGATGTAAAGAAAAGGGTCATGAAAAGGAGTTTGCCAGCATTCTATAGAAACACATTGATCAAAAATCTAAAAGTAATTGAAATATAAAGACCACATAGTAGATGTGACATAATTTCATATATATTATGATAGAACATACACACACACACACACACTCAATATATAATACTAAACTAAATGTATGAAGTTATGTAGACAATATAGGGAACAGTTTAACTTTTAATAATATGTTAGATTTTAATACAAGATGCTAATGTAAGAATTTAGAAATCAGTTTTATCACAGACTATACACACTTGATACCTCAAAAGTTTTTTTACCCCTTTTTTTCTCATTTTTAATAACAGGAATACTAGGTGTACGCCTGTAAAATATCTGCTTCTTCATTTCAAACCCCAAATAGGAAGCATCTGTTCTTAAGGGAAGCATTCATTTCTATAATAAAATACCTAATGTGCCAATTCTGAACAAACCAGTTTAAAATACCTTGTATAATAAAATGTGTAATAAGGTGGGGAAGAACCATAGAACAGGTGTGTTCAACCTGCGGCCAATGAGGCCCAACCCAAATTCTTAAAACATGATGAAAATTTTTGTGACTTTTTTTTTTAGCTCATCAGCTATTGTTAGTGTTAGTGCATTTTATGTGTGGCCCAAGACAATGCCAATGTGGCCCAGGGAAGCCAAAAGGTTTGGCTTCTATAGGGTGTCAAATGTAAGCATAATAATTATAGGGGCTAGGTGTAACTTGCCCAGAAGCTAACTTTTGATATGTTTGTTTGTATACCTAGGTGGTGTGTAATTTCCATACAATTCTGATGCAATGATACAAACTTCTGACCCTTATGAGCCAGAAAAGAACGACATACCAAATATGGTACCGTTTGTAATTTATGAGTCCCCTTCCTAACCAAAGCAATCCACAAAGCCTTACAAGAGACCATCAAGCAACAAAGCATTAAAAAAAGTCACCTTCTCAGTTAAAATACCTATCGAGCACTGTAGACTTACTGAGCAGCTACTAAGTGCCAGCACTTAAGACACAATGGCAGGCCAGTGGGGAAGTAGTCACCACACAGTCACTGTGAAGGGAAGCCACCAGGTGGCTTATTGAGATACGAGGTGGCATGAAATTCATGGTCACACAAGGCTTTCCTGCATAAGGGATGTTTTAGGAAATAACTGGCCTGTTTCCAAATTGTTCTTTTGTTGCACAAGAGCCCTAGTGAACTTCTTTTCCACATGCCCAACAACTGCTGAACACATGCTTCTCCCGGGTGTCCTTCCCTGGCATCCTCTGCAACCCCCAAACCGAGATCAAGCCAGCCATCCGCTTGCAGCAGGGGAAACCAGGCAAATCCGCGTATCACAGCCGCCGGGCATTTATTTCTCCCACGTGATTTGCTCCACCCCTTCTCCCCTCCCACATCTTCCCCAAGCCCTCATCTCTCATGCACCTGGCCTGCTTGTTCTCAGGAGACACCTGTGCCTTCTGCTTCAGAAGATGAGCAAGAGAAGAAATCAGTGCATGCAAATTCCTTCTCTTCCTTCTGCGGGACCTACAGGACGGTCTGCATCCAGAGCTGCACAGCCTGCCCCACCGCCTGGAACGTCACTCTACGCCCCGCCTGGCTCCCCTGTCCCTGGTCAAACCTTAGAGCAGACACTCCTCACCTCTGACCTCTCTCCCTGCTGCCATCTTTCCCTAGTCATCGTCTACGACACCCTCGAGGAGATATTTTATTTATTTATTTATTTATTTTAAGGATTCATTTTTATTGTTTTTGACAGAGAGAGACAGACAGAGACAGAGAGAAGGGGGAGGGCCCAGAGCAGTCTCCATAGTTGACAGCATTAGTTTTCCATATAGTTTCACTCCACAGGTGGGCACAGGGCTGTGCAGGGCAGGAACTGGGCCGGGAGCCTCCCGCATAGGCCCCGGCAAGAACTGAACTGGGGGTACACCCCAGTTCAGCATATGGGTCCTCCTGGGCTGGGCCCAGGATTCGATCCTCAGACTCTGGGGCTGCAAAGTGAGTGCTTAACCCGCTGAGCCATCCCAACCTCCCAGAGGGGATATTTCTAAAGGCAGCTGTGCTCACACCATGCCCGAGCTCTGACAGTGGTCCTGCGCTCCCCACAGGCCTCCAGCCTCCTGAGGGTGGAAGAGGGGCACTGGCCCTGAGTTGGGACAGACTAGGCAGGTGCCCAAGTCTGCTCTCTGCCAGGCCCCCTGCTCCCATGAGTCCTCAGGCACTTCCAGCCTCACACCCCAGCCCCAGGGGCTGGCTTCCCATTGAGCTGCGGGCTTCGGGTGTCCCACTACGCTCTAGAGAAGGCGACCATGACAGGTAAATGTTTACAGAGACTTGGCTTCAAAAGCGTCCTTCCCTTCACTCATTCCTTCTCGCACGTGGCCGACTTGCTTTTGTGCACATGGCTCTTTTCTTCCAAGAGCTCAGTTTTGACCTCCGGAGGCATTCAAGTCCAAGTGGAAAGAAGTTCCATGGAACGAATCTGCCTTGAGATCCTCAGATGTCCAGAAAATCTATCGATCGGTACGGGCCCTCCCCTCCGACCGTCGGAGGCCACATACGGCTCTGCAATACGTCCCTCAGGATGCCACAGCCTCCCTTCTCACCAAAGCAATCCTAGTGATTAACAACGAAGGAGCAGGAAACCCGGGACGGCTCAGCAGGTTAAGCGCTTTCTTTGAAGCCCCGAGGACTGAGGATCGAATCCTGGCCCAACCGGACCCACATGCTGAACTGGGGTGTGCTTCCTGAATGTGGTGAGGCCCCCAGTTCAGTTCAAATAAAATAAAAAAAACAACAAAGGAGGTGGACATGATTTCATTAATGTAACATTTTTGTGATTAATTTTCATATAAATAGCTAAATGTAATCAGAGTGGACTGTGTGCCAAAAACCTTGCTGAGCATTATCTCATTTCTACCTTCAGAGAAACTTGTTTGTTGTATAGGTAAGAAAACTGGGCTCTAATGCCAGTGAGTGATTTGCCCAGTTATGTAGCTGATAGATGGCAGAGCTGGGTTGTGAAATGAGGCCTGACTCTACAGTCTCCGATTTTAACTGCTGGGATATACGAAGGCTGTCGGAAAAAACCCAGCCAGAATTGTCTCTAATTTCTGTATTATATGGCTGGATATTTTCCAGACAGCCCTCGTATTACCTGTTCCTACTTTCCCTGTCTAGAGTTCCAAAATCATCAGTCGGCTACTAAATTTCTCTTGTGTTTATTTATTCAGTTTCTAACAATTCAATAAATAAATAGGTATTGAGTTTTGGATCCTCCTCGGGATATCTCACTAGTCCTTATGGGTTGACAACAGTGTGTAAGACTAGGGAATTACTATCTAGGTTGACATTGTGCTATAAAGGTAGGTTGTTTTAACTTGTGATATAGCTGACACAGGACAAAGGCAATGAACTATAGGAAAAAACCAAAAATGCTGAAAATATGCAAGCCCAGATGAAGTTCCTTAATATGGAACACATTCCTGAGACTGGTGAATTTCAGGGAGAGAAAAAATTATTTAAGGTCCATAAAAATGTGTATGTATACATGTAATACATAATTATTTATACAAGGGCTGTCCAGAAAGTATCCAGCCATGTACTATGAAAAAGAGGCATATATGGCTGGGGGTTTTTTTTCTGTGTTTTTTTTTTCTGGACAGCCATTGTACACATAGATATCTAAATATACACACATCTATGTTTAAATGTTAATTCTGAGGACTTCTGTTTGATTCTCTGTCTCTCCTCATATTGTATTGAGCTGAAATTTTCACACACTATATTTGTGACCCACGAGAGCTTTATTGACACCTCATAATTGCTGGCATCATATAAAGAGAGATTAGAAATTCCACGCTTTGATATTTGCACATCCAAGACATGAACATCTTTTAATAACTGATATAATCACTTCTTGGAGACTCTGTTGTTACACAGAATTAGTCATTAAAAACTACATTCCCTAAACAAATGTGATCTTTCACACTTTAAATTCCCCCACCTGTCTTCACCTGCCCGAAGCAGCATCTCTGTGGCTTATATATAAGCAGTTTATTACAGCAAACCTGCCCTTCTTTGCATAACGATGCTCCCCCCCGGTGTGAACTGCATTCAGCCCTTCCCTAGACATCTTCATCTCATTGTATCAGACTGGATCATTAAAACGAATCCAGCTCCATAACCTGCAGGTCTCCCCATCACAGTGCTCTAACTAGGCTATGAAGTCAGTGCACTTGACAGTGACCCTGAGTGCGGGCCTGTCGCTGCCAGGAATCCATTCAGCTGCTGCTCTCCGTCTCGTCCCCAGTGACCGTCCTTTGCCTCCCCGCCTCCAGTCTGGACACACGTATTCAGCTCTTGGCACAGCCGTGTTAGCAGCACCTTCAGAAGAAACAGTATCAACACCTTCCTCAGAGAAACAAACTCACTCATCCCTCCACCTTAGAAGCGTTTATTCAAGTCTCACAGATGGTGGCCGCTGGGGGCAGCAGCACGAGTGGGTCATGGCCTCTGCCTTCGACGGGGCTCACGGCTGGGTAAGGCAGCTGGGTGTGGAGATGGATAAAAACCACGAACGTGCTGCAGAGGCTGCAGGGGAGGGGCCCACAGGAGCCACGGCCTTAAACGGGGCGGGGCCTGAAAAGGGCTCGTGGCAGAGGGGCGCTGGCCCGGAGCTGGGACGGAACAGGCAGGCGTTCCTTACACACACGGAAGAAGAAAGGGAACGCAAAGATGAGCAGGAGTGTAAGCAAAGGTGCAGGTCCCATCGGTGCAGGAGCTGGAAGAAATGCATGGCCGGAGGCACTTCAAATGCTTGCTCAGGAGACAGGGCGGCAGCAAAGATGGAGAGGTAGGTAGCCGCACACCGATGGCCTTCGATGCTCCAGGGAGGAATTTGGGCTTTGGCGTGTGAGAAAGGGTCACCAGAGCATTTTCAGTAGGGAACACATGATCATAATCCCAGCTAAGGGGGACCTACCCCTGGTTTGGGGTTAGGTCTGATTGGCAGTGCATTAGACTGAAGACAGGAACCCAGGAGGTGGGTAGAAATGGGGACCGTGAAGGAGAAGGTGAGTGCTTAGGTTGACCCCTAAGACACCAGGTTTTGGGTGACGGCATGGAACGGGGTGCTTCCAACCAAAATGGGGAAACGAGATCAGATGTGAAGGGGGAAGACGGTAGAGTCAGGGGTGGTGGAGAAAAAGGAGAGGATGAGGAATTTGGTGCTAGATGCGTTGAGGTCAAGGTGTCCACACAACCCTCCGATTGAATAAGGTCGGGACGCAGGAAGGCAGAAGGATGTGCGCTCTGCTGGACACACAGACCGGGAGTCACGGGTCTGGCCACGACAGCAGGAGCTCTAGGCTGTGACTGACTACGAGTTCAACCTCTCTTGCAGTCGTGCTGTGGCAACCTTGGGGTTTGTACGTGAGACAATCAGGATTTGGGGGAGTCTCATCCTTCTCCCAGGAAATGTACTTTATCTTAACAGTCACCGTGTTCCTGGCAGCCCTGAAACTGGCTGTGACAGGGATGACCTAGGTCAAGAAGGCCAGGGGCAGCTTCCACATGGACCTCAGAGGCAGACACTGGGGCTTCTTTCTTGTCTCATTTGTGTACATCTATGTACTTACTCGGTGGTGAATAAATCATGGGTGTATACGTGACGGCAAAAATTCAAACAGCAGGGGTAGTGTGGGCTCCCCGCTGTACCTCCCTTGGCCATCCACAGTCCCTGATTCCGGCATGGGCAAGTGGCCTAAACCAGGCTAATGAGATGAGCCTAAATTTTGGCTTTAACTACAGGGAAAGAGATGCTGTATTCTGAATGGGACTGCTTAGCACTTGAGAAAGAGGACAATGCCAAGAAAAATATACCTGCCCACTGGAAGGAGACTGATGTTTGTGCTGCTGGATCCAGCCATGCCTGAAGCACAATCATTCCTGCACATTTAGTTATTTAGCCAGTGGCTTGTTTTTTTCTTGTATAAGGCAATTAGAGCTGGGAATCTACTGAAATAGTCCTGGAAAATTCAGAAGGGCACTGTGTGCTCTAAACCTAACCCTTGGGGTCAGGTACGGGATCAGGTAAATTCAATCACGAAGTCTGACATAGGGGACAGGGACAAGCTTTGAGGCAGTGGGAGCCACACAGGCCCGGTAGCCAGTGGCCAGTACACACTGGCCGCCAGCATTCCTGCTAGATCCGCGAACACTGCTCCGGAACTGCTCCTCTGCTTCCCTTACTGGCTGTCACTTTCAGACTGCGGCACTTCCTTCTCAGCGTCTTAGCCGGAGGCGTAACTTCCGTTTTCAGCCCAAGCCCTTGGACCTGACACCTGCCTTTGGCTGGCTTGGTTCTCTGGTTTTCTCAGCTCCTGAATCATCCTCAAGGAGCCCCAGCCCCGGCCTCCAGGAGCACCCTTGGGTCCCTGGTCCCCAGCCTGAGGTGGGGGCCCACTGAGCCTGCTGGGATACCCTGTGGACACAGAAGGTCAAACACCAGGACGCAAGATTCCATTGTTGAGAGCCCTCACAGGCGAAAGGGTTAGGATCTGGGGGGAAACCAGAATCCTGCTGGGAAAACAGGCAAGTTCGTGCCCAGAGGGCGTGGCTGCATTCGGGGCCACAAATGAAGCTGAGATGTTCCTGGATCCTACTGACACTGGGTGCTGCTGGGCCGGCGGGTCAGAGTCTAAAGATCGGGGCAAGTCACAAACACCAGGAGTGCCTGCGGGTTGGCACCACAAGAACAGGTGCACACAGACGGCGCACACAGATGGCGTTCTGTGTTCCTTCATACTGTTGGTCAGGCCGCATGTTCAGGACGCAGCCACATGTCACCATCTGCCACCCCGACCAAGCTCCAGCTGTTGTCTCCTGCGTCAAGGGGTTCACCTCCCCACTAGCCTCTCCTTTCCTGCACTTGTTCCCCTACAGTCTCTTCTACACAGCAGCCAGTGCGATCCCTCTGAGGAGTGTGAGTCCGATTGTGTTGTTTCTCTGTGCACAGCCTTTATGGCCGCCTGTATGGCTCAGGGCGGAAGCTTCGTCCTCACAGCAGCCTGGGGGACCCCGAGGCCTGCTGACCACACCCCCGGTCACTCTCCCCCTCACTGACCTCCTCAGGGACACGGGCCTCCATGCCGTTCATGGAGCAGACCGGACCCTCCTCTCTGTCACTGGCTGGGTCCCTCTGGGAGTGCACATCCCATGGAGTGCCCTCTGGTGAACTGCCTCATGGCCTTCAGCTCAGGTGGCACCTCGGTGGGACCCACACACCCTCCTCACTCTAGTTATGCCAGGGCCCCAGCCCTGCACAGCTACCGTCCCTGATGAGTCTTAGGCAATGTCGCCTGCCAACACTTCCCATCACGCACTCACACAGCCTACGCTTCAGAAACCAAGGGCGGTGACTGCTCGCTGCTCAGCCCTCTGTCCACACAACGGCCACCACGTTGTACGTACGCAACGAATAGTTACCGAGCGAAGAAATGAATGCTTGAGGTAAAACACAGCTTCTGACTGTGGATAAGTGGCCCAGATGGCCACTCCACAGCTCAGAGGCCCTTAGAGGACCCACAGAGTGTGAGTCGTTTTGTAGTCTGAGTGCATGAACACGCATCAGGTGTGCCGCAGAATTTCACAGTTTTCATTTAGGAATTATAGATGAGCCTCTGTGGGCCAGAGTCTGTCAAACAAATGAGATATGTTCTAAAAAGTCCTTAACTGAGCCATTTTAAAAATGGGTTTTTAAATGAATATTTAAATATTAATATGAGATATGAATATTTGAAACTCATTCTTTTTTTTTATTATATAAAACAGTTAATATTAAGGCTAGCATAGTTTTTAAAACCTTTTGTTGGCTAAATCTGCAAAGTATTACCACCAAAGCTCCAAACATTCCATAAATCACACTAGTCTAATTAATGGACATTTATTTTACTTAAAGTTTTAGTGAATATCAAGGTGATTCATTAAGTCAAAAATATGATTATTCTCAGGATTTCAATGGCTTTCCCTTCTCACTAATGCAAACATTTGTTTTATATCATTAGTAAAAAACATTTAATGCCTTAAATAATGAAATTAAAGTATCATTGATAGAAATTCCAAGTAAATTTCATCTTGCTTTCCCTTACATCCAAAGCGTGACCTGTTTCTCCAGCAAATGGTGGGGAGGGGTCTACTTCCCGCTTATTTATGCTTGTATTTCTGTCTACTGTGATTGTGGCTTGACATACATCCTCTATGATTAAATTCTACATTTTCCAAACTAAATAGATAAAATAAAAATCCTGGGCTTCTTGATTTTGAAAAGAAAATGTTTTTTCCTTCATTTTTTTAAAAGGAAGACCCTCTTTTATATGAATGTTGGCCAATAAATAAACAAACAAACAAACAAACAATGAAATAAAAATAAGACCCAGGAAAAAATAAACATAAAGTCCCCTCCACCTTCAGAAACACACATGATACTAAATGATTCACCAACTGGAAATGTTGGAATGACTGTTCTGTACAACGAATGACCAGCTGATTTAATCAAGTGACATCGTCACTGAGCAACGAGTAGAGGTTACTGAACATTTGAGAAACTTCTGTTTTTCTGGTTTATACAATAAAGACATTGGATTTCGGCTGCACAAATATTTACGACGGCTGCAGCGTGCAACCTAACAGCATAACCAACATTATAATACGATGATTATGGTCCTCGTGTTCCGGCCAGGCTGCCCACGGTCAGATGATGAAGTCAGGCATGTATAAGCCCTGTCCCTGCATTGGGATTGCTTCTAATTCAGGTGCACCTACTCTCATGCCTCCACACCCGTCAAAACTTGCTCCTCAATAATGCAAACCCATAATTGGAATAAATGATTAATAACAAGCTAAAGCGTTTTCTCTTTCCACAAGGGTAGTTTCAGCATAGCAACCAGCAGAATGTTTGGACTCTGAGGACATCAGTTAGGAGGCAAAGAAAGGATGAGTGGGTCTCTCGGGACCTCTATAATATTCCTGAGATCAAATGCTAGAGGCAGCCATGTAATTCTTCCTCAGATTTTGTGGCTCAAGCCAGATGATACTTGAAAATGAACAGCAAAGCTCTTCTGGTGACGCTGATATGGCTCTTTGAGAATGTCTTTCTTCTGCCCTACTCACACTTGATTTTACGTAAAAACAAATGGCTTTAATGCCACCGATTATTTCCTGCATGCACCACTGGGCCTGGGGCCTTCACTCACGTGGGGTCAGCAGCTCCCCGTATCTGGTAACAGGTGATGCTGGGTGCCTGTTTCTGACCCCGGTGATTCCTGACCTCTGGCCACCCTGACCACTGCTGTCTCCCACACCTGGGTCCTCCCTCCTCAGCTTCTCTCTACAACCCACATCCCAGCCTATGGTGCCCATTGTGGAGGCTGCCCAGCTCCTCAGTCCCAGTCTAGGCCCAGGTATGCGAACTGTCACCTACGGGATGGTGACAGGCAACATGCTTTATTCAGGTATCAGTGAACAGGTTGCAAAGCCCTACATTCACAAAGGGAGAAAGAGGAAATACGAGAGAGTACATTATGGGGCATAAGTTCATAGTCTACTAGAGCCAAGGTTTTTCTAGAAGCAGAGAGACAATAGATTTCAACAAGCATAACAGTATTAGAGTATTGACTATGTGCAAGACACTAAACTGAGTATTTAACTTGGGTCAAGTAGCTTCATTCCTTCAGCTTCACCACAGGAAGGCCCTTGCTCCCATTTTACAGACAAGGACACTGAGATGCAGAGGGAGGCCAAGGCCAAGGCAACTGTAGTGGACAGCCGAAGAGAGACTTGAACCCAAGCCCGCATGACTGCTGAGCCAGCATTTAAATCACTGGCTCTTTGGCTGGATTGTTTGTTTTAGTTTCTACCTTTCCCTGAACAACATGTTCAATAGCTATGCTCCCAAAAGCATTATTCGAGGGCTACCCAAAACCACATTAAAAAGTGTGATACACGTCCATGCGTGATTTAGAGAAACAAACTCTAACTTGAACAACTTGGGTAATTACGATGAGTTAAATCGTGTCTGCGTAGCGCCTGAGGATGTGGCCTTATTTGGAGTTAGTCTTTGCAGATGGAGTTCCGTTAAGAGGAGGTCATGAGGGTGGATCCTAAGCCAAAGTGACTGGGGTCCTTACAAGGAGGGGAAATTCGGGTACAGAGATGGACACACATAGAACGGGGACAATACAAGGAAATTCAGGGAGCATATCATGAGAAGACTGGAGAGATGCCCCCAACAAGCCAAGGAATGTCTGGGGCTACCGGACACAGGAAGAAGCCAAAGGGACCCACGCACCTACCTGCTATGCGTTTCAGCAGGGACGTGGCTTTCAGACCTCTGGCCTCCGCAAGTGGAAGACGATAACCTCCTGCTGTGTAAGCCACCTCGTCTGGGGCACTTGGTTGTGGCAGCCCACGAAAACAAACATGGTAACGCTGGGCTGAATGGCGGACGTTGTATATTAACACATAGGCAGAGGGTGTCAATGCTATTTACCGGCGTGAAGCTGATCCTGAGTGACTTGACAATTAGGGTGGTTCAAAGGAAAGATACCGATGAGACCATGCTGATAAGAGAGAATGACCCCACTTGTTGGGATGCTTGTGTGGGGGTGTCATGATGGGGACCCATAACTGGCTCCAGGGACTTCAGCTTCCCTCTAAAACTGAAAGCTAGGGGTTTCTCTGATCCCCAGTTTTGTGTCATGCTATGCGTTTCTGTTTATTTCCCTAGCGGTGCCTTCTACTTTATCTTCTGCTGTGACAGGACATGTAGATGGGTTGGGTTGTGGACTAAGCAGGTGCCACAGTGTGTGTGTTGGGGTTTTGCCAGGAGCTAAGGGAAAAGAGCAGGAACCAGGGCTTTCCTGCCTCCCCCACAGATGCACCCTGGGCATCTGCACACACCTGGGGGGGTAGAAGGCCCGGAAAGGACACGGATGCGGTAGAGACACCGGCAGACTGGCCTGTCTCGGGAATGGTTCAGGCTCGACCTCACATGTGCGTTTCTAAGACGATAAGCCCACCGTTGTTCCCATGAGAACAGTGACTCTTGAAGCTTTGTGACAGGCTCCACATCATCGTAAATGAATAATGTATCATTTCAAAGTAGCCCCAGAAAATATAAATGGAATATTAAAACAGGTTGTAGACCACCAAGGCAATCTGAAATCTGTACTTTCCCTTTCTTCCTGTTTATGAGTCCCCAGCACCCTACCCACTCAGTCAACTCCCCATCTTGCTTTTTCTTGTTCCTTTCCTTTCTTTCTCAGTCTTACCGAAGTGTGGCTTTCTTGAAGTGTGAACAACTAACTACAGGCAGTGTCAAAATACTTTGGTTTTTAAATCCAGGGAGTTGGACACAGAACAAGGATTGTCAGGTATATTTACATAAAAGCTGGTATATTTCTAATGACTCAGCAGCAGCAGCAGACGCTGTTGGTTCCCGGCTCATTTGTCATGATGTGCTCATTACCATCCTAAGTTCATTGTTTTTGCTGGTATTCTCAATTAGTAACACCAGGCTAATCTTTAACTTGTAAAAAGACAAAAAACAGCTGTGACAAGAGTAGTCATCAATTATCTCCTCAAAGTACTATAAGAACCAATTTATAGGATTAAGGGTCAAAAAACACACTTTCTGTATGTATTTGATTCCTCTTCCTATCTCCCTATTCTCACCAACAAGCTTCTTGACATGCGATTTATTTCCAATATTTTTGTGACATGAGGTTTCTATTCACCCATACAGTTTGCATTTAGTTTGGCACAATGCCTAATATATAGTAGGCTTCAAGACTTGTTCAGTTAATGAATGAATGCTAATAAGGTGTTGAAGAAAACCAGTCCAAATTAATTAGTGGGAAACACTATGTAACATCGGACGCCAGAGCCAGAAATACTGCCATAATGATCTGGTATTTGAGGCTAAAAGTCTGCAAAGTTACAGAAATAATGTTTAAATATTTTGAATAATTCTGAATTGAGAACCTTGGCGTTATTCAAAAAGTCAGAAAGGCTGTGGCTTTCTTTTTTCAGCCGATGAGTCTAAGAAAGGTAAGATGAAGATAAATTTATTCACATTACCTATGTTTCTTGTGTTGAACACGAAGGTCAGGGATTTCAAAATATGTACTTCATTAGTGTGACAACTAAGTAACCGCGCCATCATTCTCTTTCTAATACAACCGAGGATTAATTGAAAATAGACTACTGTTTAGAGATGCTTAGCACCAACATGTGCAAAATGAAACCCCAAATCAGTCTGTAACTTGTTAGGTTCTACTTCAACAGACAGTAACAATGTATATTTTTGTAAAAATGAATGTTGTTTTTTAATACACTTATCTATAGGAAAAGCAATTAGTACTTTATATTGTTTTATTTACTTTTTAATTAATAAAAATGATTTAGTTTTATATTAAAAATTTTATATAAAAATGTAGGTTCTATAACAGTATTTCCTCTTTATTGTTAATAGGATTTTTAAGGGCAGTATCACAAAGTTCATATGTTATTTTTAATTTCTTTGCCTGTGTATGGTGTCAAAACACACCACAGCCTACCTATGCACCATAAAACCTACAAAGCTGGTGAAAAAAACAAGTGAATTTATGTTTGAGAAGAGAACGTGCCCATTTTTTCCCCTGTTTAATCATGGATGATTGACACTTGGTGTGTAACAATGAAAAAGAGAAAGAGAGAGAGCAGGAGAGAGAGGAAGTTCTGTCAGTCAAGGTCTATTGCAGTTCTAGACAGTTTCAGAGAAAATTCACCACTATCTGTTAGCTTGACAGTCAGAGAATAAACTCAAGGTCATTTAAGCCCCAACATTCTTGGGAGCAACTTTCCATTTTTACTATATAAAATTTACTGCTTTATGTTGCCTTTCAGAAAAAACAATGTTCATTTTATTTAAGATTATTTTATTATCTTTTCAATTATTTTTCTCCCATGGAATCATCTATATACTGTGTATTTAAAAGAAATTTTGTCTCTATCATTTAAGGAATTTAATTAAATCTGATAATTGTGAGTAGGTGTCATTCACAGTGAAAGCTTAATAATAATTCAAAAATATTAAAGTAATATTGATTGCTAAAGCTATACCTTTTATATTATTTTTGTTGGAACCCCTCATTAATTACATTGATTAAATATAACTTATAAGGAAAGTATATTTTCAATGTAGTTGTGACACTTCTGGTTCCTTAAATTACAGCAGTACACTCCATCGAATTCCCAGGTTTCATCACTAAAATATTTTCTGAAATAGCTAAATAGCAGGTAAATAAACGCAGTGAATTTCGGGAAGCCAACAAATGCACGTGGACTGCAGCCATAGAAAAATAGCCTTCTATATTTGAAACACAGATATTGCTTATCATTGCTAGAGACAAATTATTTAGCGAGAAAAATTCACACATTTGTCATTAGATATAATGTCATACACACAAATTCGAAGCTAGACACAGCTGCAGAGAGGAAAATAAATCACCCAGCGCGGTTGGAGCTGCACAGCCTAATTCAGAGATGAACCCGGAGTGGAGCTGGGAGCCAGCCTCTCTCTGGTCACAGGCTAAGGATGGTGCCTGTTACTTAACATGCCCCTTTCGTGTAACTGGGCCCTCGCTAAACAGGGCTATCTTCTTTAAAGATGCGATACAATTTAGTGTGGTTGTTAGTTCAGTTCTGGGACTCTCCTGAGCCAAGACTATCAATCACTCTGAACGGTAGAATTATTCATACAGTTCAGTATTCTGAACTGCTGTTCACAAGAGACCGAAGAGATACGATCAAGCTCATTTAATTTAGACTTGAGGCTGGACGTGAACTTCACTCCCCGTGGAACAGGACTATTTATCTACTGAACCACCCAAACACCTTAGGTTTTGTTAAAGTGGTTTCTGATGGAAGATTCTTTTAGGATATTTTGCATGAAAAAGGAAAGGATTATATTATAAAAATTCAATAAGCTATATAGCAGCAAAGAATTCCCAAGTTTGAATATCTGTGCTGCTAAAGGTGAAAAATGGGATATAATTGTCCCTTTGTATCTGTGAGGGATTGGTTCTAGGACTTCCCTGCTCCACCCCCAAGATACCCAAATCCTCAGATGCTCTAAGTCTCTTATATAAAATAAATGGAGTAGGGGAAGCCGGGATGGCTCAGTGGGTTGGGCACTTGCTTTGCAGCCCTGGGGACTGAGGATTGAATCCCGGCCCTGTGCATTTGATGAGCTGGGGTGCACATTCCCATGTGGGAGGTTCCCAGTTTGGTTCTTGTCCCTTGGTTTGGCCCCTGGCGCGAGAGGGCCTGTCTTCCATTGGGAGGCCCCCAGCCCAGTTCCTGCCCTGCACGGCCCCCACCCACCTGTGTGGAATGAAACTGTGTTGAAAATTGATGACGTACAACTATGGAGACTGCTCTGGGCCCTCCCTCTTCTCTCTGTCTCTCTCTCTGTCTCTGTCAAAAACAATAAAATAACTCTTAAAAACAAATTTTTAGAAATGGTTGAGTATTTACATATAACCCACATGCCTCCTCCTGTATACTCTAAATCCTGTCTAGATTACTTGGAATACCTAATAGCAATGTAAACGCTAAGTACATAGTTGTTATACTGTATTGTTTAGGAAACAGTGATAAGAAAAGAGTTTGTGCATGTTCAGTATAGACGCAACTACAACAGCCTAATTACATAGTCCACGTCAGTCACAGCGTAGCATGTTTTGCTGGATGTATTTGACCCACAGTTGGTTGAATCCGTGGATGCGGAACCGGTGGCTATAAGAAGGCCAAGTGTTCAAACCATTTCATAACCTCTACTAAGAGTATACTGTGTATTATTTTTAGTTAGGTTTTTCCCTTAGCACTGTCTCATAATAAGAGACCAGATTCGTAACTGAACAATTTCTTACAAGATGCAGAGGGAAGAGCTAATTTATTAGAAAACCTCTCTCTCTCTTGAATGACTCTTGGAAGCGCAGAGAAAACGGATCGTCACCTCTCTCTCTTCAGGTTCAGCTGTGGGGAGCTACTGACACTTCTGTTTAATGACGGATCTCATTGCTATGCATGTGCATTTCTCCCCTAAGATTTATCCTCAGAAACCTGGAAAGCAGAGTGAAATTCTTGGAGACTCAAAGCAAAAATGATGGGATTCAGGGCAGGAAAGCTCTCTGGCTTGCTCCCCTGGAGCTAGGGAGCTCACACAAGGGCAAAAAGCTAAACAGATGTGCAGTGAAAACCTGACAACTAAAAGAATACGCAACTGTTATCTCTGGAATGTTGCAAACCAGTAACTGATGAATTGAAGTAAAAAAAAAAAAAATCATAATATAAATAAATGCCACCCAATTTACAAGGGAAATCTCATTTACACCATCAACCACCACTGTTACATGTAAGATTCAATTTCTCTTTAAGAGAACAAAATCCTTAATCCTTTTGATTCAGGGATAAATTAAACATGCCATCTGTTTCAATTTGATTTTATTTTCTTATATTAACTTAAAAACTGACTATTTTGGTCTCCCAGCATTTGTTTACTTGTTTTTCCTAACAGCTAGAACAAGTTTACTTATTTTCTTTTTCCATGTGGTTTGTCTTCCTCACTCTGCCTAAGTTTTTTGTTTTACCAATTAACTCTTTCCACACTAAAAAAATTAGTTTTTCAGTGCCCGTATTGAACATTTCCAAACCATTTCCAGCGTATTTTAAATTTGGGGAATAGGAGGCATGTGCTTCCCTGCCTAAAATAAGACTTGGTCACTGATGTTTGATAATTATTTTCCCACAATTGTATCTCATACTAGAAAAATTCAATTCATAGAAATGAAAATGTTCAAAAAAATGGAAATCAAATGATTGTTTTCACAAAGATGAATAATGCAATTTCTTAATTTTGAAGAAAATAAATAAATAACAGTATTTTTTGACAAAAGTAACATTACTTAGCCAAGTCCTTGCATTTGCTGATGGAACTCCAGGTTATCTTAAGTGCTTTGGCCAAAGTGCGTTAGACTGCTCCACGCTATACCCAGTGTGACCTCTCAGCACACTCACAAAAAAGCAAGAATTTTGTGGGGAAGACATGAGTGGTTAAAAACATGACAAGGTTTTGTTATGGGTCTACATGGGTCTAATTTTTAAAACATAGCCAAACTAAGATGCTAAGCAGCAAAATGGTGAAAATCTGTCAGGACCGCTAAGAGAAATTCAAATATCTACAGGCCCAACATAAACATTTCCAGTGGCAGTAAGAGTCATTTAAATATACGAGTACAGAATGACAGAATAAAAATGACAGATATGCATACATAGCTACACATACAAGGATAGACATGCACACAAGGATTATATTTGTACTAATCTCCCTGGATGTCTCTCGCCAAGATAGAGAAGGGTTGGTGGCTCTGCATCATCGAGGTCTCAGAAATATATTATTGAGTGTATTTTGGGGGGAGGAAAATGAGTGGCAAGGAGGGATGATTCTTAAAGTAACTAATATGAAAGATGTCTACTTCTGGATAGCTTATATTAAACTAGCCCTACTCCTCCAAACACGTACAATGTTTATATGGAATGCAAGAACAAGCTGTCAGAAGGCAGCAGACAGGAATCGAGAAATTTGAGACCTAAAAGACCAAAATCTCGGAATGAAGGAAAATGCCTAAATTTACCAATGACCTTCATCCTTGAGATATATTCCATTTCGCTGCCTAGGTCATAGAGACTGAACAGAAAACAGTGGCCTAGAATGTCTATCAGTCTCACTGGCTTGGGGAAAAAATATTGGAATTCGGGCTGTTTGGGCAGCTCGGACTTTGGCTCCAAGATCCTGGAGAAAAGGGAACCACTGAGAAGTGAGCCCCTCGTCTGCTGCCATGTCCCCTTGAGACTTCTGTCTTCAGCACCATGTGCCCAGAAGAGAGGCCTAGAAACCTGGCCACAGCATCCGTTAAGGGACTAAAAATCTAGGCACGGATTTACACACTCTAGCAAGGCTGCAGAGGCAAGCAGGGCGGGGCCTGGCAAAGGAGGGGTACGTGGTGGACACCCCCATCTTCCCGGTGAGCCTTCTGAAGAGCCGGGCCCTGGGAGTAAGTAACAGAAACTGAACACAGCACCGTCCTCATGAAGCATCCATCGCAGCCTTACGGCATCTGACTGAGGCTCTGCCCACACACCATCTGCCACTCAGAGGTGTTTCATTTCATCCAGAGCCTCCAAATTGTTCAGGCTCCATTCCTGGCATTCAATCAAATATCCCCAGCCTTGCCCCAAACCTCATAACTGAAAGAAAGGCATAAAAGCAGACAACTGAAAGTGATCGACAGGTGAATTCGATATTATTACAAGACCTAGACTTTAAATCATTCCATGTTCAAAAAGAGAGGAAATGTGAAGAATTTCATCAAAGAACTGGAACATACAAAAATAACCAAATGGAAATCCTAGGCCTGAAAAGCACCGTTCTGTTGTGAAATCAGGAGTTGGATGCGTAGGTTTAGGAGCTGGTGAGCTATACTGAAAAGATAGATGATGAATGGGCTACAAAGCTGGTCAGTACAAAATATCCAGATCAACATAACAGGGAAAGACAGGATGAGAACTGGCGAAGAGACCGTGGGCCGTGCCTATGCTCCGTATGTGCTCCCGGAGGAGGACACAACGCGAAGGTCAGGAATATGGAGGGTGACTTTGGCTGATAATGTTCCACACTGAAAATAACCTCGCCTTGCAGGGGGAGAGTAACTCTTTCTACTCTCCCCACACCTCCAAGAATACAGAAATCTGTGTAGGAATTTGATCATATTAATGAAACCATAATTTCAAACCTGTGTGTGTGTGTGTGTGTGTGTGTGTGTGTGTGTGTGTGTGTGTGTTAGACTTGATAAGGAGTCATGGGCTGTTCGTTTGGTGAAGCTCCAAGTTTGGTTCTGCCCAGGAGGCCTGATCTAGTCTGAGGGGAGAGTCCAATAGCTAGAATATTTTGCATGGACAGTAGTCAGTGGGACTCACACCTGCAGCTAGACAGGGTAGAGAAAGGGATTTAGAGTTGGGGTGCTGAGAGGCTCGGCGGAGATAACAGGCAAAGGACAAAAAGCGATGCCAACGTCGGGGAATTTGGGTGCATTTTTAGGAGAGTGGTGTCTCGGATTTAATTTTACTCTGATTCAATTTCCTTTTACTGTGACGTGCTCTAATCCCCATGCATTTCCCTAACCCCTCAGTAAAAGTGTGTAGCACACAAGAGTCTTGTGTTCATGGGATTTTGGGGGGATTGAAAGAAAGGGGAGATTGTATACAGAATGAATACAAAGGAAAGGCCAAGAATCCAACAAAACAGGAAGTCAGACAAAGGGAAGTAGAAGAAATGACATCATTTTGCACTGAGCCTGGGTCCTGCTGGAGAGGAGAAAAGAGAAAGAGAGGCCTCCAGGCTTCGCACAGTACATGTGGAGCGTGTGACATGTCACCCCAACTTAACGTGAGAAGACAGGGTGACCACGAAAAGCAGGAAGACATGAAGACAGCAGGTGGGAGACACTGGGATCCCATATCTGCCGGTCACACACACACACACACACACACACACACACACACACACACGAGATGTGCTCACTGCATTCATTAAGAATGTGCACGTTTCCACGTAATTGGATTTAGAAACAAACTCTTCGAGTTCTGAAACCATTCTTTACGTTCTGTATTGTAGGTTCTGATAATCTGCTAAAAACTCATTTTTCTCAGATCAGGAAGATACTAATAATGATCGTGCCCACCACAGTGATGGAAGGATGGTTGTTGTCATTAGCTTTCTTCATAACATTTCCAAGAGTCTACGAGACAACCCACAAAAACAAACCCCAGGGCAGGAGGACAAACTGTCCCCTGAGCCTGTCGATGATGATAGATGAAGGTGGGCTGAGAATACCGGTGGGTATGCCCGGCATGGAGCCAAGCAGAGCGGAGCTTTAGGTGTTATTTTCACGTCTTGTGAAGAAACGAATTCCTGTATGATGCCACCTATTCTTGGGGAAGCCGTCCTCCTAATTTGTTTGTTTCAATCTGGACTTGTAGACAGTTTGTGGGGGAGGGGAGACCGAGGACAAGAGAAGCACCTACAAATCAGGGAGAACCAGAGCCTAGGGGTCAAGGAACGGGTGGAGGGGTGTGTGGAGGGCTGTCCCCAGTGCCCGCATTGTGATGGGTGGGGGTGGTGCTCCTAAGTTTGCGTTTTTCTACTTCTTTTCTTCTAAACCTTCCCCTGCTTCTAACTTGCTGTGACGTTGGGCACATCAGGGCACCTCTGCGCTTCAGCATAAATATTGGTAAAATGAAATATTTGAAAGATTTGCTCTCGGTGTTTTCTCTCCAACTGAAATATTCCACAGCTCCAGATCCATGATCCAGAATATAGAAATCTATTATAAAGAGTGTTTGCATGCAATCAGAATTAGCAACAAATTTAAATTATGGATTTGGTTCAGCTCTATTTGAGGAAATACTCTGACGTTCTAGTTTTGATTTGCTTCAATAATTTCAGAAAATAAAATTACCGGTATAAGCTAATTTACCGCGTGGTTCTTAATTTAAGAAAAAGACTGACAGAAGGCACTAAATAAATTTTGCAAATTACCAACTTAAATGCAATTATGAATTTAAAATATTGCTTGAATAAAAGTAAAATAAAAGCCCAGCACATAAAACAGTGTTCGATAACATCCTAGATCCTGAACGTGCATTTTCAGTCCATGGCAGCAGACTCAGCTAAGTGAAAATAACCCCCCAAAATGTGTTACTTTTTAAATTATGATCACAATTATTAAAGAAAACAGTCCCTCCAAGGCAGTTTGATAAACAGAGTAAGTCGGTGGAATATGAACCTACCATATACCTACTATGAATCTACAGTCTACCTCCTGATCTTATGTACATATTTATAAATATATATGACATGAAATAAAATATAAGATGTATAATACAGGAAATAACTGATGAAAAAGCAATAAGAACAAAAATGGGGGAAAAGGAGAGAAGAGGTAGTTGGAGAAAAGGAGGAAAAAAAGGCATGAAAGTGGAAAAGAGAGAAGGCTGAGAAAGGCAGGAGGGATGAGTAAGTGGTAAACACCCAAAGGAAGAAGCCATGTGGATTTGAATTCCCCCTCCCCCCACTCTCCTGGGGTCTCTCACAGTGTAAGCTCTGGCCTCAGACAGGGTTGAGATGGAAGGGGCTGCAAATAACCTGCAAAGCTCCGAGCAAGAGAGCGCCCCTGTTGCCTCCTACTTTCCCCAAATCCTCACCTCCTTGACTGGAAGTCTGGGGCCAGCTGAGAGGAAGCCATGAGCTAAATGCGGACATCGAGCGACAGTGATGGGAACGCCACCATGCTGCCCCGTGTGGGTTATGACCTGGTCGATAAACACACCTGCAAGCCTCAGGGGCGGGGGTCACCTGCTCACACAGGCGAGAACACAGCCTTTCTCTGATGGGGACTGTCTGGGAACGAGGCTGCTGTCAGGGACAGAATGCGACATTCTCTCAGACTTGACCTGGAATGTTTCCTGCTGCCGAGGAAGTGCTCCCTAGGAGGCAGACGGTGCTCTGGATGGGTGGCCCAGTTGAGATCTATTCTCCAAACGGCCTCTTAACCTCCGTGTGCGGGTCCTCTGCATCGCCCCATTCTTTAAATGTCAGGATGCCCCACGCTGTGTTTGCCCCTCCTTTCTCACTCTACGTCTGCAGTCTAGACCAGCGGTCAGCAGCCACCTGTGGCCGTGAGCTCTTGAAATGTGGTGAATAACGCATGTTGAGATATTCTGAATATATTGGGACAAAAGCACTAAAAATAACTTGAGCAGTTTCGTTTTACTTTTTAACATGTGGCTAGTGGAAGAATTTAAAATTACATTTGTGGGTCATACTATCTCTCTATTGGAAAGCGCTGTGCTCGGGGCGCAGGAAATAACGGAGGGAATTATTCACATGTGCCCTGCCCCGTGGCCTGGGCAGTCCACGGGGGCAAAGAACTGTCGTGGGCCCGGCGGGGTCAGCCTCAGGGCGCTCTACATGCAGGCCCTTCTGGTGTGCACGACAGTGCTGGCTGATGTAAGCACAAAGTATAAAAAAGAAACCCGCTCTTCTGGAACAAGCATTTGATTGTGCGAAAACACATTAACATTCAAGTTTGGTTTGCAGTTTAGCTAATTATTGCAGTTTGTTCCACTGCTTAGTTCAAAAGTCCCTGAGTAGAAATATATGTTTCAAATTATCCTCATGAACATAAAATATAATAGATACATTATTTTGGAAATTAACTGTTTTTATGAAAGCCTGAGGCAGATATAATATGAATAGCATTTATTTTCACATTTTCTTAGGATTTAAAAATAAGAGGTTTTGTTCTCCCTATTATCTAGAATGAAAACAAGAGTTCTAATTTAAATATGGGCTGAAGAACTCCACCTTCTGTTCCGCTACCTACAAATACTAATTTTGATAACCAAATGGGTTTCTCTATATTTCCTATACTGTACTTAAAGAGACCGAGTCTTTTTACTCACTAGCATTCAATGTACCCAGTTAGAGAACTGTACTTAGGGGGCCAAGATAACATTGTCATACTATGAACCATTAAGTTGTTCTCACTTAGTGCCTACACTCCGTACCCAGTCCATAGTTTTTAAAATTTTTGCCAATAGTTATAAAAGAGCCCAGGTGAGGGGATTTGGGTGGATTAATACGAATCTAGTAGAACCGTTCTGATTCTATCACTTCCTCATTCATCCATTAGGCTTTATGGTAGTTCTGCCATCCGAGTGAAACAGAGTTAGTAAAATACAATGTTTTGAGATGGGAGCAACTTTAGGTGAGTAGTTACTACTAATCTGGCTGCTTATAACACCACATACCGTGACGTGTTAGTTTTCAAATTTTCGTAACCATCCTATCGTTTCCTCGTTGCAGATGGAAACACTTAGGCTCGGGTTGTGAGTGAACTTGCCTGAACCTGTGAAGCGAGCAAGTGCAGGCAGCGCTCCTGTCTCCTTCCCTCACTTCCTCCATTCCTCCCTCCTCCCCTTCCTTCATTCCTTTCTTCCTTTCTCCCTCCCTCCATCGCTCCATTCAGCAAACTACAGCCAACACCTAACGTGTGCTGAGAGCTGTGCTTGGGGACAGGGGTGGTGAGAGCGTAGAGTGAAGAAGACAGGAGAGTGTAAGAGATCTGGCTGGAAGAGTGTGGGTTGTGGCCGAGTTTAACTGGGGGTCGGTGGGCTGCGTGGTGATTTGGCCTGCAGAGTGGTCATCTCCTTAGACTAGGCAGGCGTCTGTAGGTTATGGTCATAAAATATGTATATATTTGTATGTATATCTTATATGTGCATAGTACGCTGACTTATTACATATCTATTTATCAGACTTCTATGATGTTTTAAATTTTAAATGCTTATAATCATCCTAATGAATTTTAAGGAGTCGTATACACTACAGGGGTCTCCAAACTTTGCAGCTCGCAGGCCGCATTAACTATCAAACAGCAGTTTGGGGGCTGACTACACACTCGAGGTCCAAATAAAAAAGAATCAAAACATAGATGTTGTTTTTAATTATTTATTTAATATTATTTTCTTCGGATAAAAAGGTTTCCATGGGCCTGAAGAGAGGGATCTGGCCCGTGGGCCGTAGTTTGGAGTCCCCTGCACTAGAATAATACATGTAAAATTTACATGAGGGCCTGCTTTTCTGTAAAAACCTAGTTTAGTGAAATTCAGTGCAATGCTGTATTGAGTGAATACGAATCCATTCAACGCCATCAACAATGTGTTGGGGGAGGATGCACTGTGAACACACAGCCTGAGAACCTCACACGCAGACCCTGTTGATGCCACCTCCACAATGCCTGTCACATCAGTATGTCACCATGCTCACCAGCGCTTGTCCCTGCCTCTAACCTCAGCACTAACCCCCAGCTGAGAGCCCCTTCGGATTCTTACCCCTGATCTAATCTGTTCTGCACAGCCGTTCAGGGCCTGCCTCAGATGACTCGTGACCCCCAAAGCGTGTCCCTTTCTCTTTCCTGGGTTCTCACACACCACCTGCCTGAATTAACACCTTAGGCCTTGGCTCCTGAGCAGCCGCATGCCCCCTCTTTGTGGTTACTTCCCACGAATCACAGACACAAATCTGAAACGCCCACAGAATCTTTGTTTTTCTAGAAACACACACACTTTTCTGTCTCCATGCATTAATTTGTTCATTCTGCGTCCTCATCTAAAAATACACCCTCTAAACTGCTATTTGTCCCAGTATGACATTCTTCAAGGCTCATTTGAAATGTTATTTAACTAAATCGGCAACTCTACTAAGTCCTTTCCTCACTTGAACTCCTAGACAGTGTGAACCTCTTTTCTGTCAGAATCACATCCAATCTGCCCTGCACCAGCACCCCTGGGTTCTCTCCCCTGTGTGACATCAGCCTTGTACCCCAAACTGCTGCTCTATTAACTATTGCATTTCAGAAGACAACCTGTAAAACTGAGCTCAGAAGGGGAACTGAGAGATATGAATTTATATTTGAAAGCGAAATAGTTTACTTAACTACGCAGCTGGTCAAGCCAACTCGGTGTTGCACATGTTCACAAGCACTTCCAATCGTCATTTTTGAAAATATACTATTCTATTGTTTAGTCATGAAGTCACACATACTCATGTGTGCTATAGCTTCTTTTGAAACACAACAGCCATTTTCTTCTGTCCTTTAAAATGTTTCTCATAATCATATCTATAAACATGCACCCCCCTCAATATATACACCCCTTCCTACCATTTTTTTTTTCCAGTTTTCAAAATCAACTGTTCTGTGAGCTGCAGTCATGTCTCGTTCTTAAAACTGGTGAGAACATCAGGTTTCAGAATTACTTTAAGTGTATTATTATAAATTGGTTTGATGTTCGTTATTATAGTACAGACAGTTATGGGCTCATTTGGCATTCGCATGGATGTCACAGTCACTTCCAGAGGTGTCCTGCTATGATTTAGTATTAGTTAATGGTCACTAAAACTGCAATGTTATCAAATTTTCTAACAGAACACATTTTTAAACGAATTAAATCCAGGCAGATTAGTAAGTAATACCTATGACAATTAACTTCCTCCTACGATTAATTGAAAATGGATTTATAATTTACCAGATACTATTAATTTGGAATATCCGGTGGTCTAAAAAAAAACCACTGTATCATAGAGTCTACTAACAAAATGTCAAGGAAAAGTAAGAATGTGTCTGTGTCTTAAAAGGTTGATCACTCTGTTGGCTCATGTGAGTAACTAGGTCAGAGGAGCAGGTCATTTGTCTCTTGTCAACACAGTTGCTGTTGGCGGAATGCTCCCTCAGTCTACAGCGTACAAGAATGATCATGGGCACACGAATGGAAGCAAATAGGTACATTCATTTCACCCACATTTTCAGGAAATTGTGTTATCTGTGAACACCGTTGCTAAACGAATCTCCTCCTTAGAGGGGGATGCCAGGCAAAGCAAGGAGCCTGGCGCTGGGTGAATGGAAAAGGCAGGGGTGGGGGCCCTCAGAGGCCCACCTGACTCGCATTTTAAAACGAAAGCAGTAAAGGTACAGAACGGATGCTTTCTTCACACGTTAAACGCCATGTCAGTCACCGGTGACCGACAGTGTACTTTTCGTGCAGGCCGCGGTATTGTATGTTCACTGACGATATAAAATCTAAAGAGTTACATTCTATTAATAAATTTTAAATAAGTAAGATGTCCCGCTTGTCTTTCCATTTTGAAATGGTTATTCCTTTTTTGTTTTCCTTTGCTATAATTTCTCCCCATGTAGGGGACATGTTCACGTTCAGGGGTAAAGAAAAATCTTTTTCTGCACTGGAACAAGTATCGCAGACAACTGACTGAATATAAAGCATTTCTAAAACAATACATTGTACAAATTGCGGTAAATAATAAATGTTCACACAGTAAATATGTTCTCTATATAAACATTCAGCCTATCACAACCTAACTCTGGTCGCCAGCATGTCGGTGAAATCTGATATAACGGGCCAAGCGGTCAGCAAGACAAAAGAGCCCGGGCGCTTCGCATGTTAATTTAAAAACCAAAAACTTGGCCGTGGAGTGTCCGTTCTGATGTAAAGTGATACCTGGCTACGTGGGCCCAATGCTCTAGAACAGGCGAGATGTGCCCCCGACAGAGAACCAGTGGCCCTGATGCTGAGCACACACGCCCCTGAGAGCCTTGCTCCGCGAGGACAGGTTTGTATCCTTTCAACCCAGAAGCGGGACCACTGGCCCAGAGGGCAAACCTCCCCAAATGTCAAGCAGAAGCAGGAAAGGAGGGGGAGGGGTGCACTGCTGAGGCAGGGTGACAGCCCCCCAGCCCCCCGCAACACAAGTGCTCGGTGCGCAGTAGCCCAAGATTCCTCCTTATAAGTCGACCGTGCAGGTGAAACCGCTGACATCCTGACTTCATTTTCTTAACTAGCGCAGTTAAGACGAGGCCAGCCTCCAACCCAGGCACAGGTGACAGACGGGGCAGCTGAAGGCGCAGGGCGATGTGGAGGCCTGGTCCCCAGCGTGCAGATATTCTAGGACAGAGACAAAAGGGAATGCATCTGGAGAGCTATGATTTTTCAGCATGTGAGAGACAAGCCGGAGCGGGGAGAAGAAACAGGACACCGCGAGCCACTGGAATTTTGGGGGTGGGAGTTCCCCACACTAACCACTGTGTCGACCAAACAGGACAGGTCTGCGCACTCATCCTCCTCTGCACAGACAGCGGCTCCTGCAGGATCTTGTTGTGTGAGGCAATGTCACAACTAAAACCCGTTCCCTTGGACCCCCTTCACCCATTATTACCTCCCCGCCCCCAACGGCAACCACCAACAACCCTCTCTGCTGTATGACTTGTTTTTGTTTTGTTGTTGTTGTTTTCAGACCCCACATGTAAAGCTAAAGAAGCACATTTCAAATGAACAAAACTAAGAAACTTTATTGTTGGTGTCCCTGATGAAGGAAGTTCCACAAACTGAAGAGAAAGGGTGCAAGAGGGACCCCAGAATGTCAGGGACGAAGAGAGAGCAACAGAAACGAGAAGCTGCTGGGCACGTATAAAAATGACGTTTTCCACATAAGCTCAGAAATACGAGGGCTGCCTGGCAAAAATGCAGCCATGAATGCCTCTATTTTCCATATTGGATGGCTGGATCCTTTCCGGACGGCCCTGGTAGAGGTGACTAGTTAGCACCAACTGTATTGTACATCACTGCCTTGTGAGGTTTCTAGGGGAGGCAGATATAACCTCCGGTGGGGAGGGTGGTAAGGGGACCTCTGCCATTGCAAGGTTTTTCTACCATATTTCAGGTTGCACAATATTAACTCTGAGTTGAAAGGTTAGGTATCTATACGGTAATCCAGAAAGCAGCCTCCAAAACAATACGGAAGACACAGCTGATACCCTGTTTCCCCGAAAATAAGACAGTGTCTTATACCCTATTTCCTTGAAAATAAGACAGTGTCTTACCCTGTTTCCCCAAAAATAAGACAGTGTCTTATACTAATTTTTGCTCCCAAAGATGCGCTAGGTCTTATTTTCGGGGGGATGCCTTATACGTATTTCAGCGAGAGGCAAAACTGTAAGTAGGTCTTATTTTCGGGGGATGTCTTACTTTCGGGGAAACACGGTACCTAAGAGCATACCAACATGAATATTAACATATTCAAATACTCCTACAGGGGGCAGGAAAGAGGAACAGAGGAACAGAAGCAGGCGGTGCACACAGAGCACACACAATAAAACGATAGCCCCAATTCCAGCAATATCGATGATCATACTAAATATAGTAGGACAGAACAGAAACTGGCAAACCGTAGCCCACAGGCCAATCTGGCCATTCACTTTTCTCTAATGTCTGCCATCTAGGAATCGTCTTACATTTTTAAACAGTTACATTTTATGTGGTTATATACGTATCTATACAATATCCTCAAATTTGCCTCTTGGACTGCAAAGCCCAACTTATTTACTATCTGGCCTTTAAGAAAAAGTTTGCTTACCCCTAAATTAAAAGGCAGATAACTATATCTATCTATATCTATACCTTCCTTCATTTACACTATGATTTTGGCAGAACTCACAAAGCTGCTATGTGCTGGTGGGGTTGTAGAGAGGTATGTGAACCCTCAGCAGCTACATCTGGGAAGACAGACCACTACTCATTCCAATTGGGTCTTTAAGCACCTAAGGCCAGTTAGTTCTGTTCCTGGGTCTGCAGCCATAAGAAATCATCACGTTTGTGCAGAGACAAGGTTTTGTTGCGGCTTTATCTATGGCAACAAGGCATGGAGGCGGTCTGAAAACGAGGATAGGTAAATAGGGGTGGAAATTCTTGTCAGCTGCAACAGACGAGAGATGCGTTTAGTAACTCGGGTAGACTTTGTAGTGGGCATATTGCTTCCCCTTGGAGACCGTCTCTGCTCTCTGCTACGAGAAGATGAACTGGTCAACCTTCACGGACTCCTGTACCTTTTGGTCTCCAGTACTGCTGGACCAACGGGGGACTCTGGCACGAGAACCGGAGGAGAGAAGAGAGTGGAAGTGGGGTGTCGGTTCCCCAGGCTCCTCTCTTGCTTCTCAAGGCAACTCTTCCTACGTGACCTCCAGGTTCAAGTGAACTTTCCCTCTGGTCAGTCATTCTTTTGGGTCTAGGAGTGTTAGAAGCTCAGCTGCCACTTGCCCTAAGTCACGGAATTGTCACTTGGTTTGCTCTCTCCCCACGCCTTTGTAAATCTTTGCAAATAAACCCGCCTTGAATTATCCTGAATCTGAGCAGAGAGGAATTTGACAGTAGTTAGTGAAGCGCAAGATAGGCCTTTCCCATGACGCAGCAACTCCACCTCTGATTATATACCTAGAAAACAGTCATACATACATATACCAGGAGAGATCTACACAGGTCTGTGTGTGTGTGTTCTGAAAACATCCTAAGTGCGGTAGCTATTTGATCTATTAATTTTTCCAAAGGGTTCAAAACATTAGAAAAGATGCTACCAATTCAATAACTTCAGTTAGGTAACTCCAGACCAATGGCCCAGAACATTTCACTGGTTTTCCGTAAGAGGAGGTAGGAGGTCCATAGCTTCTAAAGGCTGAGTGGGAGTTCCTCTGGGAAGAGAACTCGGTCTCCTGCACTCGTACTGTAGGTAGTCGTACACTGCCCTGAGGTGGCGCGACTGTCCCATCTATAAAAACCGAGCGCGCTTTATTGTGCCTGATCACGTTATAATGCAGCTGCGCTCCACGCAAAGCTGAAATAAACGCATGCAAAATGAAGCTGTTTGCTTAAAATAACTTAGTTCTTGATTTTAATTGTCTAAGTTGATGAAAGCAAATCGATACAATCCAGCTGTACGAGGCTTAGAACCTATACCAATTACTCCACACACCAAATTGTCTGGCGTTTTCCTAATCTGGTTAGGATGACCTAGTTCGGCCCATCATCCCTTCGTGTGAAGTTCTCCTCGTGAGTGTGGGATGGGACACGAGCTGGAGACACAACCCTGAGAATGACGACCGCCAGCTAGCTTCTGCCTCTGCTGTAGGCCAGAAGGTGAGAAGGTTTCTTTCTTTTTTTTTATAGAAACTTCTTTCTTTCTTTTCTTTCTTTCTTTCTTTCTTTCTTTCTTGAGAGAGAGAGAGAGAGAGAGAGAGATACAGAGACAGAGAGAGAACTGAACTGGGGGAGCTCCCAGTTCAGCACATGGGTCCACACGGGCCGGGGCCGGGATTCGATCCCTGGTCCCCGGTGCTGCAAAGTGAGCGCTCAACCCACTGAGCCATCCCGGCTTCCCCTGAAAAGGTTTCTTTAAGTCGGGGTTTGATCCATTTTTCCTTGTTTCTGGGTGGGCTCACAAGTCACCTGCACAGGAAACGATGGGCAGTGAAGGACTAGTGCTCCATGTTGGCCACCTCGGCTTTGGAAACCCGCCTGTCTCGATCTGACACATGGGGAGGGAGAACAGGAATCCAGCTTAACTACGTCCTGAGTAAATTGATGTTACTCTGAGCTAGAGACACTTTTCAATGCATCCTGTTCTCTTTTTGGAAACAAACTTCTAATACCTATAATGAACAGCACAAAGGTCACATATAATAGTTTGGGGGGTTGTTTTCAATTCAATTGAAAATATTAGGATGTATTTAACTATTTACATTCAATTACCCAAAGAGATAAACATTAAATATTTTTAAAGTACAAGGATGTGTTCAACTACGGCAAAGCTGTTCGGTTTGTGTTACATTCTTCTACAGACAATAATCATCAGCACAAAAATCAGCTGAGGTAAGAAAAATACTTCCCTGCATCCTCTTTCAGCCAATAAAAGCCAATCGTCACATCTGGTGTAGTGGAAACTGAGGGCTTGAGAGTCAGTCAGTCCCTCAGTAGACAATGGGCTCCCCGTTTGAGACCCTTTGCGCCCTTGAGCAAGCTATTTGAGCGCTCTGAACCCCAGTCTATTACCTACGAAACAGGAATAATCACACTTAGTGCAGGGTTGTTGAAGATGAAAGAAGAAAACAGTGGAAACTATTACCTTTCTCCTTTGACGTATGAGATTGTGGAGGCACACAGACAGGGTGGGTACTTTGCCCACAGCTCCACAGCTCCACAGCTCCACAGCTGGCAGTGGGGTGGGGGTGGGAGGCAGGGCTCTGAGCCCCGCCTTCCAGCTCCAGAGCCACACTCACAACACGACACTGACTGACTCTCAAATGCTTCTTCATTAGCTGTTTGCAGAGAGGAAGCAGTGCGTTGCTTGAGGGTCAAACTAGTCTGAATCCACTCATTGGTCTGCACATTCATGCACTCATTGATCAGCCATTCATCCAATGCCTATTATGTGTCAAGCTCTGTGCAAGCTATTGAGGGATAATTCATGGAAGATAATTCAGGTAAGTCATGGCCTCTATTCTTACTAAGTTCGTTGTTTAATGGAGAGATATACCCATGAAACAAGTATTAAATTCAGTGTAATAAATGCTAGTGATATTTATAAGCACAGAGTCCTATGGAGGTGTAGAACAGAAATACCTATCTGTCTGGGAAGGTGTAGGAAGTAGGGTCAAGGAGGAGGCAAGCTTAAGAGTGATTTTAAATGATGAATAAAGACGACAGTGTGGAAGGGCTACCAGGCAGAAGAAATAACTTGGAAAAAGTCTCTGTTATGAGAAGGAAGAGTAAGGCCCGGGAAGTGGAAAGTAGTACATGAGCCAGTATGATCATTTGGAAGAAATACAGAGTTTTGTGGGGCTGGAGTTGAGGAGAGTGATGGTGATGAGACTAGTAAAGCAGGACAGGGACGAAGTTGGAACACGAGGAACCTTAATACTGAGGAGTTTGTGCTACCTCTTGGCATTCTGGACAGGGGAATGACATTTTCTAGAAAGATCACTCTGCTGCCTGGATACAATGGCCCTTTTCTGAAAAGGGCAGAGATGCAAGAGAATGGTTCAAATGTGTTCTACACACCTACTGTTTCGGCTGTCCTCCATCTTTTACTACTAACGTGCTCCTTCCTGTGGACAATCTAGTCCATATGGTTTAAGTCAGCTTGATTCCCACACCCACTGCCACAGCTAACGGTGGGCATACGATTCAGGCTAATCAAAGTACCCCACCCCTCTGTCCACAGAGACGGGATCTTGATCACCCATGTCACCTGAGGCTGACTAATCTAAAGTCATTCCAGCTCACTTCTGCCAGTTACTGGGAAAGATGGTGTGCTGAGGTTGAAGAACTTAGAGACAGTGGGTTTTCAGTTGCCAGGTGGTGTCATCTGCCATGTGGTGGAGAGCCCCCTGAGAGATGGCACCATGATGACAGTTTATAGCTTCTGGAACTGGCCATGCTGAAGGCAGCATGCCACAGGGCTTCCGCACACATGCCAAGAAACTCTGTTTTATACTTAGGCTAAGTTGGGTTTCTTTAAAATGCAACCTAAGGGGTCCTAAGCATGATTAGAGTAATACATTTTGGAATTGCACAAAAGTATGCCTTTGGAATCATAGATGTCCTCTATTTAGAAGGTATATATACAAATATGGATAACCTGATTTAATTTTGAGTTTTAGATTCACAAATAAATGTTGTAGTATTGCTGTTGTATAACTAGTTACAAATTATTTAACAGAAAAAGTCTGGCTTAACCTGAGACAGTGGCTCCTGGTGGTGATATTACCAAATTGCAGTTTTAATTCATTCGAGAGGAACATAAATCTCTTAAATTTTGTAGGAAATGCCACTTGGCATTCTATTGTTGCAATATCATATGACTGTTAGGTCTTCATGGTATATGAGATTTCAGTAACTGAAAACAGAAAAAAAATAACATGAAGATGGTAGATTCGTAGTGGTCCTTAAGATTGGCCTACATAAATTCTGAAAGATAGAAGGGACTCTCAGCTCACTATTCTGCCAAGAGAATTATCACACACTGAAGACATCAAAACTTTTTTCTGGAAATGTGTTTCATAGATTTAATAGAATCTATAAATCTGGTTCAACTGTAAATTAATATTTTAGATAGAACAAATATAAAATAACATACCTTCCCTACCCCTCTCTATCCTCCACCCCCCCCCCCCCAAAAGCCACACATAAAAAGTTCATGGGTCTTTATGTCATTGAGGTTGTGGATTAAAATAAATTAAACCATTCTTTTTCCTACCGTGTCATGATTGATGAAATTTCATCAGACAAACCTGATGAGTCCTAGGATCCAAAGGGATAAATCTAAAGAAAATATTTTTCTTTTTTTCCTTCCTCTTGACCAGACCATTTTAAAATGATCTCAAGAGTTGATTTTCAGACTATGAAAAAAATATTAGAAATATCCAATTGAAAGAAAAAATGTATTTAATTTCAAAGCTGCTCTACAAATAAGTTTAAATATCCACCTACTAACTTTGTAAGTATAGGCATTTATTGATAATATTTTTGAATAACACCACTGAATATAAACCACTTCAAAACTGTAGAATAGAGGGAAGCCATCTTTAAGAGCTGTAAGATTTAAAGGGCAAAATTTGCATAAACAAATGCATATTTTCCAGGACAAAATGTCTTGAATTTTTAAAAGATCTGAGATATGCAAATAGTTCAAATTAGGAACTCATGGTGTATGAACTAAGTGCTTTTCAATGATGTGACTTAGTTTTTTTTGAGGAGACATTTTATTTGAGGCTTGTACTGAAGAAGTATTTCATAGAATATTAACTTTCAATATCCTAAAAACCTTAGCTCCTCACATTACTGAGATGCCCACATATTAGTATAACTTGCATTTTCCCACATTTATACCTTTCTCTAAACATACTGGTATTCATGTGCTGTTGATGCATTAGATTCTGGCACTGATTCTGCATTTTCTGTAACATAGACATTTCTCTGATAGACTAGGTATCTGATCATTATTTTCAGTGAAATTTGCTTTGAGGCACAGAGATTCAAATAAAAGCTGGTATCGGATGTGGAGTCTATTCTTTGTAAGTGTTGATTTCCTATAGAAATTCTATGGTCAGAGGGATGAAGACATTCAATACCCTCAGCTCCCTGAGATGCCTCTTGTATTGATGTGCAGGTAGAAACCACTGAAGAGAGAACTGGTAGCACCTGGGCATGAAGAAGGTCATGACTAACCAGAACAGGGCATTCATCAGTGCTTGCTATACACCTACCATTATTACTCATGTTACACTCTCTCTTAAAATTGGTTATAACTACATTTCCTAAGTGTATTTAACTTTAATTACGTGATTCTTTCAAATATGATCTGCATTTAAAATTGTTTCAGAAGCACCATCCTCTACTGATTATTTAACTTATACTAAAAAAGAAAAATTTCACCTGTGTTAAGGGCATTTCCAAAACTCTAAAAATGCTTGTCAAAAGCAGACAAAGCTATTACCTTTATAGATCCCCCCCACCCCACCGCCACCAGAGGAAAGAGGAATTGACTTAAAGAGCAGAAGGAAGAACTTTGAATTAGACCAACATTAATATATTACTTATTTTGAGATATTTCTTTTGGATCAAGGTATTGTTATAAAAAGTAACTTTTAATTACTCCTTTTGGAACAAGAGATTAACATTCAGGACTAATATTTAAAACTCTCTACAAAAAGATGATAGTAAAAATTCTAGAACCTTGCAGCAGTTGAGAATTAACTTCCCCTTTTCTTCTTTTCTCTCTCAAAATCAAAACATTCTAATGTTGATGAGAAAGCCATGCAAAACAGAATGGCAAAAATAGTTTCTATGCCCCATTTCCTCCCCCCAGCCTTGACGGTTAGCGTGACCACAAATTCTAGGTTTCTAGGGACAGCAATGGCCCATGCCTGCCACCCCTACACAATTAATAATCATTTTCCACGTCCTGGTCCTTTGACAGTAGTTGGGATGTGAGATGTATGTCCTACTTGTAGTGGACACTTGTAGCAAAGCAATGTGGCTTCAGACACACGGCTTCACGCAGCTACTGCCAATCGATCACAGCCCATCGGGAAAGAGAAATTGGGTGAACAGGCATTCAAATAAAATTGAGATGGAAGTACCAAACAATGGAAATATTTGTCACGTTAAAGTGTTCTCTTCATCTCTCTCTTCCACTCAGGTGTAGTAGAAAGAGCAGATAGTAGATGTCAGCAAGTTTCATTTTTGGTCTTGATGATTTCTTGGCTTCCATTTCTTCATTTTTAAAATTAAAGCGTTGAATTCAATGAGCTTTGGGATTCTTCCCAATTCCCATTCTCTGACTGTGTGCCTGAGGTGTGTCGGGTCAGTAAACAAAAAGGTTTCCTATTTTTATAATTGGTCACTTGGCTTTATTGGCAGTAAACAGCGAGCTATCTTTCTAGTATGGTTATTGCTATTTTTTTGAATACTCTTCAGAAAGAACCCTTCCCATCTTTGGGCCCCTGCCCACTCCACACAGATGACAGGAGGTGGAACAGACATCCCTTCTGAGCTCCAAATGTTTATGTGGCTCATTGAGCCTCTCCAACTTCAACCTGAACGACTCTTGTCTCCTTAAGCTGCTTCCTCCTCCCAGGACCCCTGCCTTGGGTAAGGTGTCGCTGTCCTCCTTGTCGTCCATATACTTGCCGTGGCTTACGAGGGCACCGAGACGGTTTGGCTGATGCTCAGCTCTCTTCTTTCATGAAGGCCCCGTGCCTCGCTTGTCTCCATCTGGGTCATTCTGTCCTTTCAACTCCTGTGTCCTCTGCTCTGTCACTCCAGCACCTTCGCTTCGCTCAGCCTCTCCCTCTGACTAGAACCCCCTTTCTGCTTTTCCAGCTGATGCCGCCCCATCGTGCAGGACTCACCCAAGTCACACTTCCTTCAGGAAGCCTAACCCCTTAACCCAAAGGTCGCCAGCTCCTCCTGCACGGTTCTTCCGCTGTACCGTCTCCTCACCCGGGTGTTAGCTTCACTGCACTTGCTGCTGGCTACGGCTTGCTTATTCTACCGAACAGGTTGGACATACGTTTCCCTTGCTTGCTGCTTTACCCTGGTGCCTAGCATTTCTATGAAGGCAAAACATAGGCATCAGAACATTCGTGAATGAATGACTCGTGGATTTCTGAATACCATTTAACACTTAACTGCACCATGATAACCTATTTTATAAGTATTAATGACTTTTAAAACATCCTCTTCATTAGTCAAGAGTCTTATCGCTCAAGTGAATGAGGGACTCCCAGTGCTGAGTTGGACTTGCAACTCAACGTCTTCAGCAGGACCGCTCCTCTGCCCTCCCCTACTGCCCGTATTTCCCCTCCACCCCGGTCTGCTGCACCCTCCACTGTAGCTCCCCACTACCCACCCATCCTACAGTTAAGGCACTATCCACATAGCTGTGATTTACCAGAGAATCTGTATTCGCTCACAGAAGCGTTCTGGGGACAGCAGTGTCTGTCACTGACTGTGATCAGTAATTGTATGTGTCAACTTGGCAGGGCTAAAGCCTCGGCCATTTAGTCAAATGCTGGTCTAGGAGCTGCTGTGCAGATCGTCTGTAGATAAGATTAACATTTAAAATCAATTGACTTTAAGTAAAGCAGATTGTCCTCCACAGTGTGGGTGGGCCTCATCCAATCAGTGAAGACACTCAGAGGTGAAACTGAGGTTGTCCAGAGAAAGAAAGAATTCGGCCTCAAGACTGTGACACTGAGTTTGCAGCCTGCCAGCCTGCTCTACATATGTCAGACTCAAAACTGCAACTTCGACTCCTACTGATTGCCCATCCTGCTGGCCTGCCCTAACGATTTTGGACCTACTTGACAACCATGTAGGCCAATGCCTTAAAATAAGTCTCTCTATTTCTATATATCCTACGGGTTCTGGGAATTTGAAGCAGGCTGAATCAAGTCACTGGTTCATACTTCCACCATAGTTATATGTACGGGGATTGAATTAATTTCCCAGATTAAGAAAGGCAGGCCAACAAAAAAGAGATATCTATATATTCCCTAATATTAAAAGCATTTTAATAAGGTTTTGAAAAAATCATTCCTTTCCCCCAGATAAAAATATGTTCTCCAATATTCTCCACCTTCCATTCAGCTTCTTGAACACAGAGTGACAATTCTCACTCACTCGGTCAGGTGGGGGAAAAATCTGATTGTAACAGTATTACTACTTAGCACATGACAACAAACCATAGCACTAAGGGAAATTCACATTGATCTGCTACCATTTTTGTCATGATCAGGCCAAGTCTTAGCTTTCTTTTAATGAAAAGGTAGAATTAATAAAAGATTCCAGCTTTTGGATGTTTAAATAACCAGACATAGTTCCCAGAGCTTCTCTTTGGAAGCTGGGAAAGGTGAACAGTAAGGTATGTGATTATAGCAGAAATGGAGTTGTGCAAACGATCCAATGATAAATATATTATCTTCTCTCTTGGATTATGGTTGTTAAAATGTGTTTGGAACTGAAGAACAAAGTCTCAAGGGCGATATCTGAAACTGGGTCAAAATGATAAAAAGAATGCTTTATTTTCCTTTTGGGAGACTCAGAAGAAAATATTTTGGCCAAGTATGAAACTATAAGATTATTCTTGTCCAAAAAAAATTGATCTGAAAACTCAAGCAAAACCTAACTATGTTCTGTCTTTCTTGCTAAGAATTACACCATCTCTACCTAAAAATTTCATATCAATAGTAAAACTGACAAGTATCCTGTATATATACATCTCCCTGTTTTGCTCTTATTTCGCCAGACTTGTAAGCCATGAGTGTTTTAATAAGATAGCATAATGGCCTATCAGTTCATTGGGTATAACTACAAAATGATCAATTAGAACTAGACATAAAAAAGCATTTCATTTCTAAGAAACAGAAAAGAAATAAAGATATAATTTGGGATATGTTACGCATTGAGTATATGCTTAGAGTTTCTACAGTCATTCATAGAAAATAAACTACATTATTCAGGGACTATCTAAAGGTGTATAATCAGTCATATATTTTACACAAAACATTAAAAGGTTTACTAACCACTCAAATTACTCTTTGGAACGTCCAAATTGAATGCTTCACACAGTAGCTATTTTCTTTGTGAACGCAATGCTATAATCCCATATAGAGCCTGACTCCACATTGATCATGCATATGCAGAGAAGCATCCAATAGATGTTTAAAATGTTATGAAAAAATCTCCACAAATGGCAGAACGAATGTTTGTTGCAATCGCAAAGGCTTACGTACTCAGGTGTGCACTGTGCAAAGCCATCCAGCGAGCATCCCCTCGTCAAAACCCCACATACAGGGCAGGAAGGGAACTATTAGGAAGAGTTCTGCTCTTAGGATACACATGTGCACACTGACACACACACCCCGCATGACATGGATGAAATGCCTCTGTGTATTTCTCTTCAACATTCCCAACAGAACCAATATAGCCAATAGGCGTTTGTCATAGTCACCACCTTGGAAGGCATGCCTCAGTGTGGGATCCTGCTGTTGTGAAAAGTATTTGTGGGTACGTGCTATTCTACAGTTACTTTCAGATTCTTTACCGTGTTCTTTCAGATAGCCTCAATGGAGGAGTATTTCACCCATCGGGAATACATTTGAGTCCTAAGTTATGTGCCTGGTTATCTAATGAATAGCGTGTGGTAAATGTGGGTAATCCAATTTGTTGTAAAAATTATGGTGAAATTGAAAAGTAATGAAGCCCCTTCCTGCACATGACTCTGAATGAGATTCTGGAGCAGATACTCTAAAGACTTACCGAGCAAAGGCAGGTCCCCAGGATGCCTCTGGTATTGTTTGGATTTCTGTCCAACTCATTTTATTAATAATGAAGGAAGTGTAAGTGCCCAACTTAGTATTTGGGGAAGAGCGTTAGGGTGCTACTAAAGAGCACTGTCCTTTCCCCATCATCCCAAGTGCTGTCTCTTCATCAGCCCAGAACAACAGGCACCTCGGAGAAAATCACTGCTCTCCACTTCTTAAAGACCATCAGGATTGAGAGGACCCCTGAAAACCATTTATTACACAAAGCCATGAATCTCCTTTACAACATCTCTGCCCCAAAGCCACACTGTCTGTTTGTGAACAGCTCTACGTGACAGGGAACTTATCACCTCCCCAAATAGACCATTACCTCTTTAGACAGCTCTTATTACTAGAAAGTTCTTCCTTAAATTGTACCAATATACGCCCCTTCCAGCGCCAGCCTCTCACTCTGGTTTATCTCCCAGAGGTGGTGTAGCATAAATTAAACCCTTCTTCAGGACGCCCTCTCTCTCCTCAGCTTTTCCACTCCAGGTTAGCTTGTGTGTACTAAATATTGTACACTCACTAGTGTAGGCATTCATTCATTTGAATCAATATTAATGAGTTTATAATATACAGCAAGCCCACTTATTAATCATGAGAGATACAGAAGCAACTAAGGGAGATGTAGTGCGTATCTCAAGAATTCCAAGTTGGGAGGGAGAGAACGAGCCGATAAGATACTTTCAGCTCCTGATATGTCTTTTGAATGAAATAAGCAAGGTGACAAGACAGAGAGTAACTGAAAGGAAGGGAGGGTTGGGGGCTGGGCTCTTGGAAGGAGCCCTGGAGCTACATCTAAGGATGGAAAGGAGCCAACCCCGTGAAAGGCAGACAGAAAGGCGACCTGAAATCGAGGCAGCGAGGAGCTGGGCGCGTGTGAGGGCGGTGCAGGGGCCAGTGTGTGCAGCCTGAGGAAGAGGAGAGGTGGCAGCAGAGACACCAGTCTTGGGTAGCAGGTTGGGGGCCAGGTCAGGTAGGGCTCTGTGGGGATGGAAGGGGCCGAATCTGATTCCAAATCCAGTGAAAAACGATCGAAAGGCTCACAGTCAGCAAATTAAGTAATCTGATTTGTAAACATACGAGGCCACGGGAGAACAGGTCCCAGGGGCCCATGTAGACACAGGGCGCCCAGGAAGGCGGCTCCTGCCACTGTCCAAGGAGGAGACATGGTGGCTGAGACCCAGGAGGTGGTGCTGGGGATGGAGGGAAAGGTAAGAGAAGAGCCTCGAACAAGAGCCAGGTCCGTGGTTCCACGTGTTCTAAGCAGACGTGGTAATGTTCTAGTATCAGACTGTTCTAAGTATCTGTACACCCACATACAGTGATACCTTGGAATCCAAATACCCCAAAACTCGAACAACTTGGAATCTGAATGAAAAATACAAGCAAATTTTGCCTCAGAATCCGAATGCTGCTTTGGAATCCGAATGTCAACATGTCGTTCGCATGGGATGTGTGGACTGTTCAGCCCGGGGCTCTATCCGAACGCCCACTCATCTTGGGACGTGAACATGTTGGAACTCAAACGGGGTTCTGGAATGGATTAAGTTCAAATTACGTACTTTCCCGTTACAGTTCGTCAAGGACAGCGTCTCCCGTGTCACCCGTTCTCCCAGGCACGTGACCACGCAGCAGTAACTGGTTGAGGAAGGGTGGGTGAGGTGGAGGAAGGAAGCTGGAGACAAGGAGGTAAAGCATAGAAACGGTCCAGAGTGGAGACGTGGGCTTCCGGAACCAAAGGAATGGGCGTGAGTGATTTTGAGTGTACGTGCGTGAGCTGCTGCTACTCTTCCCTCTTGGATGGCACAATGTCACTTCTGCAGGGCAGCTTCATCTGATCTGGTCTGAGACCATGCTGGACTGATTCTCCCAAAATGGAATCCTGCTCTTCCTGCTCCTGCGGTCGCCTGATGGTCCTGTTCTCCCCTCCTGCATCCACCGCAGTTCAGTGTGCGGCTACCACGCCAAGGATCCTGGCCGTACCCCTTCCTAGCTCCGAAACTGTGACCAAGTTACTTAGCTCTTTCATGCCTCAGTTTCCATGCCTGTAACATAGGGAGAAGGAAGCCACCCAGATGCTTCAAGAAATGCCAGCTGATGCTGAGGAGGTCCGTGTCACCCAAAGAGGCTGCCTTTCCCACCAGCTCCTAGGGGTGCCGGGGCTGTGGCCTCACACACTCCAGAAAGTTCGGCTGTGCTACGTGTCCTGGTCGCTGGTGAGCTGCTTCCCCTCCTGGTTTCTGGTTGTTCATGTTGGCATTCCTCGGTCACACTGTGACAGACCCCCTCATCACCCCACAACCTCCTCCTCCTCCTGTCGCTCACCCAGCCACCGGATCCTGCTGCTACTGCCCAACAACACTGGCCTGTGACAGCGGGGACACTGGGAAGCGCTCAGTGCACAAAACGGAGTACCGTATCTTCAGAGACTCGCGCAGCTGTGCCCGTCCTCCCCGGAGGAGGACCTGCAGGGAGGACCCTGGCACTCGTTTGCCCCAGAGGATAACCACTCTGGGAATTAAACGGGTATTTATATTTAACACCCGATGAGATTTGTACCTGCTTTCTTTGGCTTTGGATTGTAAATGTACATATGAGACATCCATTAAATAATGTATTTAGATATGAAATAATGAAATAGAGAATTGCCAACAATTCTATTTTCTTTTAATATTTTATCAAGACTTGGTGGATTTGAATAATTCTGAATCTCTAAAACAAAATTACTGCAGGCACCAATAACAATGACAATAATATTAATTGTGTGCTTACTGAGGGCCACTTTATAAGATTCTATCCTTAGAGTTTTAAGTTCTATACTTGTATGAACTCATTTAATTCTAATTTGCAGATGAGGAAATAGACACAGAGAAGCTAAGTAACTGGGCCAGGGCCACACAGCTGATGAGAGGCAGAGCCTGTGCTCAACGACAATGCGGCATTCCCCGCGTTGCTAGCATTTCTGAGAGGTTTCTAGGGCTTTCGGGAACTTGTTCTTTTCAATCAGATATGTCAGCATACCATATAGAGTTCTGTGGTGTCGTCGACCCTACAAAGGGTGTTCACAAACATAATCGCGTTTCAGTGTAGACAGAGGTCACTATCGGAGGCTTCCCGAAGGACATGCGAGTCCACCCAGAGCTCAGGCTGCAGTCGGGCCTCTGTTCAGGGCTTCTTCCATGGAGGGGCTACTCCATAGGAAGGCGGTTCCTCCCGGTTACTACCAGCGAGGCGTCCCACACTGCACGAAACGCAGGGGCTGAGGTGGGGAGGAGCGGACAGGCACTATTCTTCAGGGGTCTTAGTCTCACCAGAAACAGTGCTGGGAGGGCCAAGATGAACCCCCTTCCCAGAGGGTTCTGCAGCGACTCACACGGGGAGTGTAGTCACGGGGTGGAAACAAGCAGGAGGATTCCTCCTGCCTTCCACAGTCCCCGTCACATCAGGGTGACCACTCCTCCCAGCTGGCCTGGGACCCCCTTTGCAGCACGGAAGCCCCCCGTGTCCTACTTCACGTAGAAGCACAGCCGTGACAACGCATCCAGAAAGATCCCAGGCTACTTAGCTCCCTTCAGCGATCTGAAGCTGAGTGCCCACCATTGAGCCACCGTCCACTCACCCACTCCCGTGTGCTGACACTGTGACGTGAAGGAAGTCTGGTGGCCAAATCCAGAGCTGTGAGACCCAAAGTGACGGCAGACGTCTCCAGCACCTCGGTGTAGGGTCACTGTGATGGTGACTGGTGTCTATTGTGACACAAAATCACTTATTTGTATTCAAAGGAGCATGGGGTTTCTAATGTTGGTGTGGACAACGGTTTCTCTTATGTCTGCACATTTATCTCTTGCCACGTTCACTTCTTCTGTCCCATTGAGGACAAAACCTCCCTATTCATGGGCATCTCAGCACCTAGTCTAATGATGTGTCATCAAGTTTTTGGCAAAAATGCAAAAGTCACAAGGTGGACCCAGGTTCTGTGCAGCCCAAGTCGTATACAGCTTGCAGGTGACCTTGGAGAAACAGGACATAGAAGTTTTGAACGTTATTTTCTAAAGAGGAAACAGAAAGATAATTCAGTCTTTCCTTTAGCTTGGTTGATCTCAACTTCTCTTTTATTATAGTAGTTTTTAAAAGTTTCTTCTTTCTTTACAACTTATTATTGGTTAAATAAAATTTTTCTTTCATTTTTAGAATAGGCAAACTTGGAAAATTCAAAACTTCTCTCACGTGTATGCTGCATGATTTCAGGGATTTTCATGTTCCCCTGCACAGAAACTCTTCATGAACACTAAATTGATGACACTCATTAAGCAGCTTGTCACCAGCCCCGTGCAGTAGTGACTCATTGGCATATATCTATGATATATCAGCTTATCTTCAACCCCGTGAGAACTTTATGTCAAAACAGCAGGAAAATCAAAGTTCTTCCTGGTGGTTTCCTATGCATCACTTCTCTTCATTAGCTGAGTTATCAAACAATCTGGGAGTGTATCCATTTTTCTCATTTAAAATTTATCTTTTTCTCTTAAGGAACTATTGGATTTGGAAAAACAGAGGTATTATTTGGAAGTGCCAGGCTGCTTCTAGACAAGGTGACTGGGTATGTTGATGTGGTTGATTCCCACTGACCGTGCCCAAGGGCCCCCGTTCTCCACATACTCAACAACTCTGTTATTTGTTGACCTTTTCATAATAGCCATTCTGACAGGTGTGAGGTGACATCTCATTCGATTCCGCTTCTCAGTGTTTAGTTAAAGAAAATGAAAACATTAATTTGAAAAAGTCTATGCTCCTCCATGTTCACTGCAGCATTGTTTACAATAACCAAGACATGGAAGCAACTGAGTGTCCGCTGATAAATGAAAAAGTGGGTAAAGATGGAAGAGGATGCAGCAGTAAAAATGAATGAAATCGTGCCGTTTGTAACAACATGGATGAACCTAGAGGGTATTGTGCTGAGTAGAGGAAGTCAGACAGAAAAAGACAAAAATCCTATGACTGTACTTATAGGTGCAACCTAAAAAATACCCAAACCGAAACAAGCCAAACACAACAAAAACAGACTCACGGAGAAGGAGATCAAATGGATGTTTGCCAGAAGGGAGGATGGTGCGTGTGGGGGGGTTGCGGGTGGGGGGTGGGGATGGGTGCAAAAGGGGAAGGGGCACATGGTCAATAAAACTGCGATGATATTATTGACCAGATGGACAGTGACAGACAAATACGAGGCTTAATGTGGAGATCACATTGTGAGGTATGTCACTGTTGAACCACTGTGATGTACACCTGGAAATAACACAATATTGTATACTAACTATACTTCAGTAAATGAGAAGAAGATATGGTTCAACACACCGGATGGCATAGAAGATTCCACTTCACTCATGCTTACTGACGTGATACTACAGGTCCTACAAAGGAAGGGATTGTGATACATTGATTTTATGTAATTTACATGAAAAAATTAAGTCAATGTATGGATACATTTACAGAAGTATGCACTGCATTATTGATGGGAATATAGTCTTTCTCTTATAATTTTCTTGTATATCCAATGCATCATGTAATTTTTACATATCCACTAATTCACCAGAGACCTGCTCCTGGCTTCTGAGTTTCCTAGTCTTGTTTCTTCTCTTGCTTCTCCTAACTTGTTTCTCACAGGGGTCTGCTCACAGCACCAAAGGACACATTTGCATTGAGAGGCACTCATTGAACTCTATGTGACGATGCCTGGTGAGTCGGCAGAGTCAGCAGGAAGAGTGAAACACAACGTATATCGCACTAAACTCACACTCACTGTATCTCCACGTCCATTTTCCCTTCCCACATCCACAAACTGCCACACGCCACTCCAATTCCACCGGACACCAGGGACACGCGATGGAGGGAAGTCAGAGGAGAAAGAGACAGCGGTTGCTGACTGACTGTGGTTCACACATCTCCCTTTTGCAAAGCTGCCCGGCTCCCCCCAGGCTGAAGAAGGACTAAGCCAAGCCGGGGACCCTCTCAGCTCCATGGCAGATCCATCTCTGGGCCGACATCATCAAAGCCACTGGGATCAATGAAGACCTGCGCTACCGCTTCACAACGCGCTCCCGATAATCTCTCCCTGTGTGAACTGCTAACCATATTATCCTGCAAGAGAAGGAAAAGGCCTGGCTAACACATTCAACTGTCCTCACAGTAAAATATTACAGAGAAAATGCTGTTTGACTTGGGCCCAGGCAGCAGCAAATTCGCTGAGGAAGTAATGAAAACACATTCCTGCAGCATAAGTGTGTTTAAAGCTTGTTGTATACTGAAAGCCCTAATCGGATAACTCCAATCAAGACTGCTGGGCACACAGTGTGTACGCAGTGTATCATCTGTGCAGACTTTTCGAAGGTTTCAGAAAGAAGCATGTGATTCATAAATAGAAAGTACTGTGGGTTTTGTCTTCATATTATACTGGTCTTAAGTCATTATATGGAAAGATTAGGCAAACTAATCCAAACACTGACTTGCTTAATGCAAGGCATTATGGTCAGTATTAGGTTAGATGAAGGAAGTGTGTTTTCATATGACAGCTTTAATAAAATATGTGAAGAAGTAAGCAACAACCTCATCTGATGCTAAGTAAAGATTGATGTAAGACCATGTAGCTAATGCTTCTTATGCACTGGTAACTTGGACAATCAGAACTTTACGGCCATGAAGTTGAGTCAAAGATCAAAGACAAAGTCGTGATGGATAGTTGCCATCTTTTCCTTTTATCATCAGGAATTATCAGTTGAAATAGAATACATATTCACTAATTACCTGGAAGGTACAGTTTATCTTGCTTGATGGTATATATTGTTTAATTTTAATCATTAGTGTTGTAGAATGATGTTTTTTGATGTTTTTTTGTCAGTGTTATTATCTTTGGTATACTTAATGAACACTTCCATTATGCTTAATAAGTGCCTTTAATAACAATAGTATAAGCCAACAGGAATCATGATAATTTCTATCCAAATTGTTAAATTCCTGACTCTGATCCAATGAAAATGTTCTTTCTGAAAATACACCCTTTGCAAAGTTGACATAATCTCTTCCACAAAGCTTGTTTCACATACTAATGAACAGAAAAAAATTCAAGTCAGCAAAAGAAAACAAGAACTATAAATCATCTATTTTGGGGCTTTACCTTTAAGCAGTAGCGTGCAATACCATGTGATCCATGTCATCTCAGAGCACCTTAGAACCCTGCAGATCACAGGTGTTAGTCCAATTTCTACAGGTGGTCAGAGCGCCAGCTGGGCCTGGCACACCCCCCCGCCCCCGGATGCCTCCCTCACAGCCTTACTTACCCCTTCACCCTTAGAGATTGGGATCTCGTTTCTGAACTTTTGCATGACTAATTTTTGGTCCCATATAATTTTATAATTAAATAACAATATGAAGGAGTATTACGTTAGACATTTTAGTCAACTTGATCTTAACTTTTCCAACCAGATTATAATTTCCTCGAAAGCAAGACCTACTCTATACTTGCCCCCGTCTTCTATCTGCCTAAGGTAGAACTGAGTCTTGTAATCAAGAAATACGTGTTAGATGAAAGCTTATAATTTATCACTCTGGGCCAATGTTTCCGATCAACATCTGGGCTTGAGTGAGGCTGTCACAGAAACACCCCCCTATTCATCAACAGGTTTTATCAGATTCCAAAGCGCTCCAAGCACCAGGCCAACCCACTCACGTTAGCAAAATCAGGATGAAAATGCACAATCACATGCCCAGTCTCAGTCCACTTGCCAAGCTGTGCCGGTGTCACTGCCAACAGCTGTGACTCCTGAGGTTGCGACAGCATCAGTGATTGTGCAGAGTTGTCTTGGCCTCTTAGGAGTAAGTCTAGGGTGAGTCTATCGTCCATATCAACCCCAGCCAGTGAGCTGAAGCCCACATGATTGTGTTCCAGGGTGATGCCATTGGTGACTTCCATTAAAGTTGGGGACACACTCCACACCACTTTCCAAGCTTGGTGGCTACTAACATGCAGATAGCTTCCCACAGGGCAAGGGTGACCACGGGCAGCCTCCTTTTAGGTCTCCTTAGTGCTACCAGACCTATTGGTGGTGTTTCCTTAAACTCTTGTGACCACCCCTAAGGTACAATAAGAAGGAAGGAGAGCAAATCAATGCCTGACTCTCACACCAGCAGTGCAGATCTGGGGGCACATGTGGTACCTCTGAAAATAGTGTTGGTTACAACTGTTGGCACTCCCTTGAATCAGACCTACTTGAATTGGGAGGTGTACTGTGACAGTCAATATGGCCTCCTATCCAGCTGGAAAAATTTTAGATTTCCAGTTTAGTCTGAGTAACTGAGCCAAGTCCTCGTATTTGGAGGGATGGCCTGAGAACTGTCAGCCCACCTGCTCTGTTGTCCACACCCCCAGCTGACTGCGCATCCCCACCCCCACCCCCAGCTCTCTACTATTTCCAACAGACTGCTTGGTACATTAAGGGGAATGCCAACCCAGTCCTGCGCAGCTCTGTCTGGGGACAGATGGTAGAGCCAGCAGCCAGTGAGATTTAAGGTGCTTATAATATAATAGTTTGTGCAAGCTGCACCAAGTCGTTTCCCCTCACAAGAAAGAAGACAACAGGGATGGTTCTGACGCACGAAGGTCACAAATGTCCCATACTCCCCCACTGTCCCGTAGGTCTGAGGGGTTCCTACAAAGGTTTTTGTTCTTCCCCTGCCATCACAAAGGTGCTGCATCCATTTTGGTGGTATAACTTCACTTTATTTCCAATATCCTTCTCACCCCAGATCTTTCATCTCATGGGTCAGTTGCAAGAGGTACAAGGACTTTCTATAAATTTACAGAGATCCATTATGGTCACCACTTTAGACTTTGGTCCATTGCAGGGGGATTCAGTGAGCAGAACCCTTCACCAGCGGTCACTGCCCTAATGACCCAGGTCTATGACAACCGCACAAGAGAATTAAGGGGGCTGAATCACTGGGATGTGTGCCAACCCGGCAGGGTTGGGTGCCATGAAGGTAAAGAAGACACATCATGTCCAGGAATGATCAGGGTGGGTTATCAAATCCTCAAAATAGCTCTATGATTCCTCAACACTTCATTCTGATCATTGCCCAGGAAATGGACAAGAAACAATGATCCCTCTCTGGGGACAACTGCATTCAGTGACCGGAGCATCTTACTACACTTTGTGGACCAGGAGGAGTGAAAAGTCATCATTTTCTGAGTCCGTTTTTGAAGAGGTCATTCTAATGCCTTATAACACCTGTCGCCTGTAGACTGGAGCAGCCTGGAAGGCCCATCAACCCAATCCTGAGTGGCTTCATGATCAAAGGAGTTCCTTTGTCAGACTGCAAACACAAAGGTACGGCCACCATCAAAGTCCCAGTGGGGGTGGCAGAAGTGAGCTCGTCGGACGGAAACAGCAACACCAGAACCTGGAAAAGTGTCAGCGGTGAGACAGCCCCTCCAACCCACAGCCCCAGAATGAGACCAAAGGCCTGATGTGCTCAGCCTTCCAGGAGCAGGTGGGGGGCAAGGCCCTGTGCAAAAGTGTCCCCTTGACCCCCATGGGCCACCGTGTGAGTGCCATCCTTCACCTTGTGCCCCGTCTGTCAGTTTTATCAGAAAACAGGTCCATACTGTGGGTCTCTACAGAGTGCTCCATGTGACTTGTTTCCATGGCTTCAGCCCCCCACACAGGTGCATCGTACCTGCCAGTGTATAGTTTTCCAAGTGGCAGACCAAGCAACGAGGCCCCTGGCAACATCCTGAGAGTCAGGACAAATGCAAGATTTGTGAAGGGGCTGGCGCTAGGGGCGAGCAGGGGCCATAGCCCAGGGGACACTGCTGGGGCTCCGCTCAGCCCCTCGCCAGTGAGGCAGGCACGGGCACGTAGGGAAAAGTCTATAAAATGGCCCATTGGGCCAGCAGCCCTCCCTCAGGGGGCAGAGTAGAGGCAGCAGTGGTGCATTCGCATGGGAAGCTGCCACGCTATCAGGGGTAGACTGGGCGGGCTCCCAAACACACTACTTCCCCTTGACAGGTGAGGCTGGTTGGGCCCGGCCACTTCTGCACCGCTGAGTATAAGCGGGCCCCCACCCCAGAATGGAGCATCGGGCCATGCGACACAAGGACTCCGTGGACCAGCCACCAGTTTGGACAGGAGCCCGGTAGTAAGCGAATAGCTGCTTTGCAAAGGGGTGTTTCTGGCAGCGGATCGTGGGAGGCACAAAACTCCAAGGGTTACTTGGGACAGAGGCTGCCTCCCTTCCCAGCCTCCACTCCACAAAGCCATCCATCACAGAGGCCAGCTCAAGGGGTCACAAGGTGCTGGGGCCACAGCTTGCTGGGTGGCTTCCAACACAGCCTGGCGGTTGGGGTCCCACTGCCAAACAGGCTGATTGCTGGGCTGTGTAATATAAAGACCAAGGAGGGTGCCCAAGTGGGGCACATCCTGTCCCCCCCATCCAAACAGTAACTAAGGCCCTGGAGGTCCTTGTGCGTGTTGGGGACAGTGTGGCAGGTGTTCTTCCTTGTCCAGTGACCTCGGGGACGGAAAGTAGAGGCACCGAGTAGAAGCAGAGCCCCTCAGAGGGTTGGCTTTAAGAGCAGGACAGCACTGGGATAGAACCCGGAGACAATACTGGCTGTGGAAAATGTAAGTACTAATGTATTTAAATGCTGATGGGAAGAAGTCAGGGGAAGGAAAAGGAGTGTTTGAAGAACCTGGAGAAAGTCTGTCAAGAACACAACTGGTCAGGATCGCAGAACTAGAACCCGAGAGGACGATTGTGTTACTACCTATTATCTTGCTAGACTTAAATATATGTGCATATTTATATTTATGGGGGGAGGGGGCGAGGCCAGAACTTTCTAGGATTATCTCAAGATTCAGTATCTCTCTCTCTCTAGATATAGATATAATTTTTTTAAGTATGTGAGTGTATATTCAAGAGCCTTAGAAGCAACTGAAATAGAAAATAATGGGGCTATAAAACTCAGTTAATATATTTGGTACATGCTGATATAAGTAGAAGTTACATATAAACATTTCTATAAAATGCTAAAGTCAGCTAAAGATTGTTATTCGTATTCAAAACACAACTACACGAGGAGAACACCGTGCCAGGCTGGCTAATCACAGAAGACAGAACACGTCGGTTTACCCTGACTTTAAAAAATCACTAGAGAGCACTGCTCTGACAAGGCTGATGTAGACAGTAAACAGGGATCTGCTTACATTACTGTAGAAAGGAAATCCACGAGATCTGGGTTAACAAGCTAGAAAGTACATTTTTATTGCTTAAAGCAGCAACTCAGAATGGTTTGAAGCACGAGACATTTTTAAATGACTACAACATTTAAAACTGGGTTTTCAATTTGTCAACCTATCGTAAACACTCAGAAGAGACTGATTAGCGGCAAGCAAAATTCAAAGATTTTTTTTTCTTTAATGGATCAATGGTATAGAAAATTTGGTGTCATCTGAACAGACTGAGAACAAAATGTATATTATAGAACAATATAGAGTTCTTCATTACTGTAACTACCTTGATGAATAACAGCTAAAAATGTGTGTAATGTATTTCATGGCTTCTCAGGAGAGATGAACACTTTAACTACACAGTTTGGCACTCCCACAGCGTCATTACTATGTTGCCATTATAATGCTCTCGTGTTTGACAACTTGCACTTCTCTGTCACGGGGGGTTGAGTGTGACGACAAAGCTGGTCCAAGAAGAGAGCTCCTGGTCTAATCACCAGGGACTGTTACTTTGAAATCTGCACCTAGAGTCTCTTTCCTTGATGATTCCTGTAAACTCTGACCTTCTTCCTATGGGAGCAGCAGCTAGGTGCTGTGGCCTTAGGGAAGGGTTGTGATTGTAGAATATTTGAAAGAATTATTTTTGTTTTTGAGCTTTCTGGTCACTGAGTTTTCCAAAGAACAGGATGCCAATGGGAACCCAGGCCGCCCTACAGGAATGGCTGCTGATGGAAACAGTTCTCAGCCCTCGGTCTTCTGAGGGGACAGCCACGGTGAGTCCACAGGAAGAGACTCGGGGATCTGACCCTCTTTCCTTTCCACATTTCTCATGAGCCAAGGTCCGGGAGTGGGAGTGACTTGAGTGCAAGAGAAGAAGAGGTCTGTAACCTCTGTCCTGGGGAATGGCCAGGTTGTGCCTGGGCAGCTCCGTGGGGTGTGGCAGCAACGGAAGGAGAAATAACTGGACCCCAGCCACGCAGTCAGGTCAGTCCAAGGCCTCTGAAAGGAGACAAGCCTTGGAAGCAGCCGAGCGAGTCTACGGACAGAAGAGGGGTGCAGACGTCCTAAGGCTCCAGCCTCGGATCGGGGGCTGGCACAGAACCTGAGAAGAGTCACTGGTTGCAAAGGGACTTTGTCTGGGTGTGAGGGATGTGGGTGCTCATCTCAGTGAGTGCCGGCAGGGACAGCCCACCAATGCAGACCTGTCCCCATCTCATGCTCAGGGACTGGGCTCTCTGTCAACCCAGATGGGTTCAAGCTCACTGTAGGACATATGTCCAAGGACGGCCGTGGGGCAAGGCCTGAACTTTGCAGGATCATCTCAAGATTCAAATTCAATTCGGATTTTTTTTTTTAGTGACATTTCTTAATATTTGATATTTATAACATTGTATGAAGATATTCTACCCAGAAATATCCTTAGTCCTTTCTGGATACTTGAAGGAAGTCTGACAGTAAACAGTGATTCCACGGGAATGCCTTAACAATTACAGAAGTCACAGTCAATACTGTCCCCAAAAGTTTGTGGTCGTGTGCATTTAGAATAGCACCCATGATTAGGTTTTTCACTGAGATTCCAAAGGATACATTGGAAGTCCCCCACTGTTATCCACCCAAGCCATTTTTCACTAGGCTGACCATATGTACCATTTGAAACGAGACAGTGCCATTGCTCTCTGTCCTGTGTAAAATGGTACATCTGGTCAGCTGGGAGGAACTTGTGTCAGTCCGGTAGGTGATTAGAAACACTGTCACAGTCCCAAAGCAGCTACTGAAATAGAACGGACACTGCACAGTTCTTCTATGGATCACATCTCTTCCCGTCCCCCTAAGAATGATTTAAATTACAAGAAATGACTAGTATCTAGAATTTATCGCTCTCATCCCTGCACACTTATCTCCAGAAAAGTGCTAAGGAAAGTGACTGCTAGCTATAAGGGGATGGAGCCTGACACCCCTTCCCCCAGGTTTGTGTAGCAAAAATAAGACATGAAAACAAGTTTCCTTTCTGTGACAGACAAAACTTTAGAAATCAGCAAACACTAGAAAAGCTGTAAAATAATTATTCAACTAAAATGCGATGAAGGGCCATGGGAAGTGGCTTCTGCTTCTACTTCTCACATTTCTGCTGCCTCAAAAATGAGAGTCACACTCTAAGAATGAAGGAGCAGACCTCTGACCTTCACAGGAGACCCAATATGTCTGTGGGAAGTCACACAAGGCCCCACCAGGTCCACAGGACACGGAGGAGTAAACCAGGCTTTTGAAAAAGAGCAAGTCAGGATAAAGGGGACAGAGAGTGGCCCTGGAGACAAGTCTCAGGTGACAGGGTGAAGGAGGGAAAAGAGCGCTTCCAGATAAAGGGGCCGGTCCAGAGGTAACCACTACAGAAAACTGGAAGCAAACACTTCTTGTTTGGTTTATGAACCCTGCCGTGTTGGGGCAAGACTGTGTGTATAGTAACCTTAAAAAGCTTTAAAGACCAAAATTTAACTCAGAAAATGATGATACTGTGACAATGGTGGCATCTTTAATGGGCACATAATGTGGTTGATATTCAGCCTCTACTCCACCCCTGAAGCTAAGCAAGGTGCTCAATAATGGTTATTGTGGCTGGAGAACAGAGTACTTTTGTGATAGGAAATGTGGATCATAGGGCACAACTCAATACATTTGCCTAGACTGGGTTTGTATCGTGGTAATATATGCGCATGGGTCCTTGTCTTCCCTGAAATCTTTGATTGGCCTCTCTATCAAGTTAGTCATCTGGGAGTTGATGAAATACACATAAAAGCCAACTACCGCACATGGGCATAAGGACACCCTCACATACAAGTACAATTACTTCTACATGAGAAAGTGACTTATTCGCATGGTCGTTTTATGTTTCATGGTCATCATAAACACTGTTTTATTGCTCATTAACTGCAAAAAAATTTATACCATATACCACTGGTCACTGATATTTATGAAGTCTTATAAGTTTGCTTATTTGCAATTTTTATTTTTAATTCTCTGTTAGGAAATAATGTTAAATTTACAAAAAGCCACAAAACAAAAATAGCTAAAATAATACCCATATGTCTTTACTCTAGATTTTCCTATTGTTAACATTTTATCCCATTTGCTTTATAATTTGCTGTTCATCTTTCATTCATCTCTTTGCACATGTGAATATGCACGCTTTTTAAAAAATGTCACTTGATGCATTCTGAACCATTTGATGTTTACTCTTGCTGAATAAAGATCAAATGTACTGAACTTGCCCCCAAACTGAGAAATATTAAGAAACTAATAAAATCAAAGATATAAATTAAATGAAATTATGAACCAGAAAATCAATCTCTAAACTGATCAACATTGTGAAAGCAATTTAAATAATCAAGAGAACCCAAATAATTTATGATACAAGAGTTGTGCTCATTGGACATTTCTAACGAGCCAGTTTATATACTATCAAAAAAACATGTCTCTGTAATTATGGGAAATCATACTTAAAAAAAAATCTAACAGTTTAATTTATGGCCAGCTATGGTACTCAAACATCTCTTAGTAACAAACTCAATGGGGGCAAAGAGGGAAGCACATTCAACAAAGGAAGGAAAGAAATGGTACATGCTATTTTGACTATGTTACATGTGCCTAGATTGTTTGACTCCAATGGAGACCTAAGAAGATAAGATTCTATAACTGGTTTAGAATTCTGGGGTGGATACATCATGGAACCACTGTATTTGATCAGTTCTATCTCCTGAAATGGGTTGTAGCCTGGGAAAGAGTTAGTTTTCCAGAAGTCTGGCCTATACAGTGAAGCTACATTTTAAGAGTGCTAGGTAAAATTAAAATATAGTAATTCTAGAACAAACAAACAAACAAACAAAAACAGCACACCCGAGTGATCAATGTCATAAAAGAGGAAACTTGTCTACTGGACATTTCTGATGTAACTGACAGACAGCTCATATAATATCAGCAAATGATATGAAAGCATACTTTTATCCAGCAAATTAATTAGAGGTCAGGTAAAAAAGAAATTGGGCAGTGACAGATGAAACACCGAACTTCATTGTTTTGATTATTAAAAATGAGTTTCCTTTAGTAACTGATAATGGACCGCCTCCTGTCAGATACTGTCCAAGGGCTGGGGATAAGGGCCTGGCCCGGGGTCTGGCTGACGGGTTACATCACTTGGTTCATAAAAATGCTTGGGACCCACCCCACACCGATCCATTGTTCTGGCGTTTAGCAAATAACAATTCAGAGTAGTGAGTGTTCGGATGGGAAGAGCCAGTGCTCTGGGGCTACGTGGTAGGCAGGTCAGAACAGGCTTCCTAGACAAGACTCGTGTGAGTTTGAAATCCAAAGAAGATGCAGAAGCCCTGGCCCAGGCAATGGCCTGGATGCAGGAGAGAACAGATCTCCCCGGGTGTGAGGACCAGGGGGTGAGTCTAAACAGAACTGAGCTTCTTGGCTCCTGGGAGCGCATGCCTGGGAGCCTCGCTTTAGAACCTGACAAGATCTACCACAGATGGAGAGCAGGCCCGGGGGCCCGTCCTTCAGCCCCGACGGAAACCCACAGGTGCACGCCTCTGCAAACCTCTCCCACTTCACTCCTGGAAACACCACACTCCCAAAGCTGCGGCACATGCAGTTGGTGGAACATGGGGCTCTTCTCTTTGCCTCTTAATAGAAATTTCCTGCCGAATTAGAGCCACAAATGCAATTTTTTCATGAGCACTTACCCACATGTATGTGGGCCTATCTGTGAAAGGTGGGCCTCGTGGGTAGCCCCAAAGGGGAAAGTGCGTTCACTGATGAGCAGCAATCATTGAGAGTTTGTTCTGTTTTGAAGCCAGCCATCTGGTGGCCCCTGAAGTAAGGCCGTGAGCCACAGATCCAGGTTTTAGGTTTAACAGAATAACGGGAGGCACAAACCAAATAATAAAGGACGTGCACTGAGGCTGCTGCCCAAGACCGTGTTCAGATACTTTACGTGGGTCTCTACTGCCAGTGCAATCCCTGGGTACCTTCGTCAGCATCACCATTAGCAGCCATCGTGACCAGGACAATAGCGCCCGTATCTGAATAATGTCCATAATGTTTGCGTCTTTCTATGGACATGAGCATGCTGGATCCCGCACGCACGTACCTATGCCACCTAACACGCTACTGTGGGCACAGGCTGCACGGCGCATGCTAGCGTCCGCTGCCCTGCACGTCGTTGATCTTGGCTGGCGTAAAATGTAGCCTCGCTACACGCAGCCCCATTAAGATTAAAGTGATTTATCATTTCGGGGTACACTGGAAGGAAAATTCAAATGTGGGCAATTTGTTTTTTATTGCGTATTTTTGCAACGTTACGGTTATGTACTATTATGCAGTACAACAGCTTATAGAAATTTAAGATGCTTTATTCTGAGGAAATATAAATATTCACTTTATCTTTTTCAAAGTACGCTGGTTCAATAACCATGGCTGACGTTAGTCCATATACCCTAGAAGTGCCTGAGAGACACACAGCATTGCATTTCACCATTTTTGTTCACAAACACACAGATCCTAAACACGATGAGGCACCTAGCCATCTGCAGTGCATTGTGAGAGAGAAGCCGGTCACCCGAGGGGTGATTCTGCCCTGGGGATTCCAGTAAGGGGCCGTATCACCCACAGATTCCCAAGCAAGTGACACAGCCGTTTATGTGCAGGATGCTAAATCACTGTTTGCTGAATTAAAATGCAACAGCTCCTGGCATTGCTGCATTTTACACACAGGGGCAACAAACGAGCTGCCACCGGAGGCCAGAGCATCAGCCCTCCCCTCCCGCAGAACACGCCAGCCCACTGAAAATTCTAACGCCCACGGGAGTGTTAGAGGCAGCCCTTTCTCAGGGGACCCCGGTTCCATGGCCCTGCTCTGTCCCCTCGTTCAGCCTCACCCAGTGTCTCCCCCTCATAGGAAGGAAACGGCGGCCTAGCGTGGAGGACACTGGGGCTTCCATGAGGACGGAGGTAGCGACTAGGAACTGACCTCTGTCTTCTCCAGAGGTGTGGTTTGACCTTGACCAGAAGAGGAAGCGGGGTGCCAAGTACCTCGAACCCACCATCCATCAGCTGCTTGGCTGAGTGCTTGGAAGTGCAGTTCCATGCGGTATGCTTCCCATGCAGAGGCCCCCAGTTTGGTTCTTGCTCTGCCCTCCGCCCCCCAAGTTCTCCCCTGGCTCGAATGGGAGTGCCTCCCACAAGGAAGGCCCCCAGCCCAGTTCCTGACCTGCAGGGCCCCCGCCCACCTGTGTGGAACAAAACCATGTGGAAACCTGACGAATTTCAACTATGGAGACTGCTTAGGGCCCTCCCCCTGCTTTGGGCCCTCCCCCTTCTCTCTCTCTGTCTCTCTATGTCTCTGTCAAAAACAATAGAGTTAATCTTAAAAAAATAAAAGTAGTTTCACATACATTCCTACAGACACTTTATGAAGGGTATTTATCGACACAGCAGAAGCTGAGACTCAGAGAAGTAACTCATTCAAGGTCCCAGCACTTATGCCTGTGCTACGCGGCCCTGTAAGACGTGTCTCTTGGTAGAGGAAAAGTTACGTCTGTCTCTGTCTCGCTCCCCATCCTGTCTGCATCAATTGCCCAGGGCCTGGCACAGAGCAGATGCTGAAGAAATATTTGTTGAATGAGTGACTGAATGGAGTCTCCCATTTATCCAAGCCCCTGATTAAAAATTTATTAGCTTCTTATATCCTTTGACTTCATCTAAGATCTCTATGCTGTGTAAATACACCACAAGTTCTTTATACTTACACAGTGGGATACTACTCAGCGATAAGAAAAGATGAAATACTGCCATTTGTGACAACATGGATGGGCCCTGAGATCATCATACTAAGCGAGATAAGTCAGACTGAAAAAGCTCAAGAATCATATGACTTCACTTAGAGGTGGAATATAAAACTGAAAGCAACAAAGACTCATGGGCACAGTCGATAGTTCAGCGGTTACGTGAGCATAAGAGGGAGGGGGCGGGGGAGGAGGGAAGGAACATGGAATATATGGTGATGGAAAGAGGACGGACTCTGGATAGTGAGCACATAATGCAGCACAGATGATGTAACGTGGACCTGTATACCTAGAACCTGTGTAATTTTTACCAACCAATGTCACCCTAATAAATTTAACAATAAAAAGAGAAAGTATTGCAAATTTACCAACTAATCCAAATGAACAGAACTGATTAGTTTCAGCGTTATCACCAGTGATTCCTGAACACAGACACCCGAGTATCAGGCCAAGCAGGCCATAGATCCCATGGTGGCAACACTATTTTTTGCCCAGAAACACAATGCAACTTTTAAAACTTGGAGCTTGCTTAGCATGAAGGGGAGTTAAATGCACAGATTCACTGTGTTATCTTTTGTGTTATTAGTTCTCTTCAGTGAAGAACAATTTCTATAGAATGGAGGATTTGAGACTCTTAATAAATGCTAAAAATAGGCTATGTTTCTTCAGACATGACTAGCAAAAAGCATTTATTTTATAATACATATTTTACATGAAGCTTCATATTGTTCTTTTGTGAACAGATGAAGAATTGCATTAGAGTTTAATTTATGAGGAACAATGTGTAAATTAAGAGGTTTTTTTTTCTAAGGTATGGAAAGCATTTAGGCTATGTTGGCATAGTCTGAGGTTCCTTTGTACTCAGATGCAATTACATATCACAGCAAAAGTAATGTTCAGTGAATAAAAATTTAAGGAGTACTAAAATTTTAATATTAAATGCAAAGAGCCATTCTATAATAGCAATAATATATCTGAAACACAAAGTAAGAAAACTAAGACATCTTTAGTTAAACATGCCACCAGAATCCTTCATTCTGCTCAGATTTAGAATAATGAGGGTTTATGTACACGTGATAATGTCAACGCGCTATGAATCACAGCAAACTACAAGCTAAAACAATATACTGTGCGAAGTTAGAGTATTAAATTTTAATTTGTCTCATATATGCTAGCTCTATCTCCAAACTCAAAGGCCAGAAAACTTCCAAACTTCCCTAATAATATAATAAAATATCTTACTAAAGAACATTACTATCTAATTCCATAGATGATAGATGATAGACAGATGATAAATGATGATGATAATAGATAAATGATAGATGCAAATACATGCATACTTACATACATGCATACATACATATGTACATACCTACATACATAATACACAGATCGATGATTGATAGATCGATAGACAGATATAGATATTATAATCTTTCCCCTTAAAAATCACTAAAAAAGTAGCAGTCTACGCAATACTTTAAAAAATATCAAGCATTCCACATAAGTAAAATATTTAGCCCTTATGGGAAGCCGGGATGGCTCAGTGGGTTAAGCACTCGCTTTGCAGCCCCGGGGACTGAGGATCGAATCCCGGCCCCGGCCCGTGTGGACCCATATGCTGAGCTGGGGAGCGCCCCCAGTTCAGTTCTCACCGGGGTGAGACCCCGGCCCAGTTCCTGCCCTGTGCAGCCCCGTCCACCTGTGAAATGAACCTATGTGGAAAAACCAATGATGTGCAACTATGCAGACTGCTCTGGGCCCTCCCCCTTCTCTCTGTCTCTGTATCTCTGTGCCCAAAACAATAAAAATAAATCTTTAAAAATATTTAGCCCTTATTTAATAAAATGCGTCATGTCATTACTTTATTCAAAGAAGAACTAATCATCAAGATAGGCCTATTGGTATAGTTCTACTTAGAGAAGAGACATTAAAAATTAAGTTTGTAATAATTTTCTTCTCATTATTATTCACATACATGGCTTTTTAAAATATTGTTATCATTTAATCTCTTATTTCAGTGTTATAACATTAATTATTAATTTTACTGTAAAAATGTGAATTGTGACATTGCACTTCACCCACATGAATAGGTACAAACATCCAAAATTATGTTTATAATTTTCCTGATAGAAAAGATGTCTCAGAATTTTAACCCACTAATACTATGCTTTTGCTCATACTATGTATAACTCACAAGTACATTCTAAATTTAGTATTTAAATAGTTAAAAAACCTGCCTCCCACCTTAGGTAAAGTTCCAAAAATAATGTTATAAGAAAGAATTTAAAGTACTCAGTTTAGTTACCATGGTGACTGTTTCTATCATCTTAGGGTTAGGAAATTGTTCATGGGTAACTATAATTCTATAACAAAAAGATTGATGATCTTTATCTTTTAAAGAAGAGCAAAACACCTGATATTTCATTTCTATGCTGGACAAGAAACAGAAAGGCCATTTCTGGGCCAAGAGGACCTCATACAACACTTCCCTTGAAACATTTCTATTATCTGACACGTATAATAAATATGTCTGCTCCATCTTCAGTCCCACCCAGTTCACACCTGAGGGAGGACTGCTGAACATTAGTCCTCTGATGAGCATGATAAAGAGGGAAGGTTCTCAGGGCTCACACCTCCCTGTTGGTCCTGGACGTGCCCACCTGATGGACGTTGTCATTGCATTCTCCTCTGTGTCACCACAGGGCAAGAAGAAGAGAGGAGGAAGGCTTTCGGTGGCGTCTCCCTTCCTACTTCTGTCAGAAGCAAACTTCGGTGTGGTTTCAAGTCTCCTGGGAGCATACCTACAGTGAGGCTACAGCTGTCATTGTTTTCCTGTGTGACTAGCCACTGTGCTGGCGGCCATGAACGTGTGAACTCTGACCCCCAGATGGCTGCATCCTGTGTGGTCACAGGGCCAACCAGACAGCATCATGACATGCACGGCTTTTGCGTAGGAAGGCAGGGGGGTAGCGAAGGGACCAACAGTCAGGAAACTACTGTAAGCGTGGGCTCTGGCTGGGGAAAGAAAATACATCTCCACGTTCCTTCTCACCGCGGTTCACTTCAGGCAAACGCGATGCAGAACAATCAGAGACAGCTCAAGCTCCAGGGAAATGGAAAAAACGTTCTTTCCAAGACTGAACAGTCAGTACACAGCAGATCATGCTGAAGAGAGCCTCCCTAGAAATACAATGTTGAAGACCATTTGAAAAATGCAACTTGGAGCGTTCATGAGTTGCACAACTAAGAATTCTTTGCATTTAGTATTAAGCGCCCTGAGTGCAGGCCACATAGGTCTAACAGTGGAATCTGACAGGAACCGGCCTTGGATGTAGCCCCGATGCCACATAGCAGAAGAGGCCAGGGACTAATGCAGGACCCGTGTTAAAAAAAATGGACAGAATAATAAAGAAGGCATTTCCACCAACCACTATAGACTGAGTTTAAAAAACCTTCGGTGAGAGGAGATGGAGTATGTACAACCACCGTAACACGGGAGTTATACTGAAGGGGGTCTGTGTGTGTGTGTGTTGTCTACCTGTGTAGACACCACACCCCATTTCCTTGCAGGTGCTTGTGGCCTTTCTGATTGGCCTTTTCTCCACACTGAAATTATAAAATCTAACCTGCACAATTGGGGGTTCATTGGGCAGGGATTTGGGGAAAGAAGTGAGAAAACTCCAGTCTAGGTCACAGGCTCCCATATGATTTTCCACGAGTCCAGAATCTGAAGATTGTAGGACATTTCATTTTCCCCATCTAGTGAACTGCCTGGCTCTTTGTTTCTTATATGTCTGTCATTCCCTTGTGTACACACCCTTGGGCTGAAAACTCTAAGTGGGAAGATGGGTGAGTTCAAGACTCATGCCCCCAAACCCTAGCTCAAAGCCCTGACTAATATAAAGAAATAAGAAATTATATGCCAACAGTCACAACATAATAGGCAAATTGGCAGGTGAAGTTTGAGAGGAAAGATGAAAGCAGTTTGCCTCCTTAACAATTCTTTGAGTTATCTGAACAGTCTCGAAGGGAGCAAAGTTTTTAAAAAAATCTCTGGACTATTTAATGACCTGTCCGTCATCTGAGCATTTTTTTTTTAACTCCTCCATGTTTTTGCCGGATCTGTCTGATTTAGAATACTAAACAAGTGTAATACAGTTCATTCCAATATTGAATTTATGCAAATCCCTAAAATAATCAATACTGTTAATATGAGGTCTCACATGGAAATGCATGAGCAGAAGCCCTCATTTGTAAGCAATAAAATCTGTTTCTAGTTCGGTTTAATTTATTGAAAGTAGATAACTTGAGTTACAAGACATCTAAGAGTGCACATGTAATTATTTCAGTCTTCTGTTCAGTTTTCATGGATCATGTTGGGCCAGCGTGTCAAATATTTTAAAGGAAGATTGATAAGATGTGAATCACTGAAAGCCAACTGGTATCTAGAAGAACACTCAACATATTTTAGATGTTACATTAATTATTTTCAGGTTGATTATAATAAAATGTAAGGAGGTTGTGCGTTAGTGCATTTCATGGCATTGAGGTTGGGATCTGAGAAGGTTGCTCTGATGTGCCAAATCAATGACCATGACGACATCCAGCAATGCTCTCTAATGATCTCTGCATAGGTTTTGCTTCAGATGTTGTGACAAACGCATGCTTCCCTGTTATTGACCAGATTATGTAATTTCACAGCATTCTGTCAAGAATTAAAGACTTCCTTGCTGACTCACAAAACACACTCAGAGCTAAGACATGTACATTACTTGCTGAGTGCATGAAAGAGACGATCTAATAAGAAGTAGTTCCCACCACTAACATTTAGAAATGATGGCGTGTGACCCACCTCCGATGAGTCAGTCCATGTTTATGAGGTATCGATACGGACTGGGCCCTGTATTCGGTCCTGGTGACCCAGTGAGATGCCTCGCAGAACACGTGGCCTAGTGAGTGAACTGTCCACCGGGCACCCTTAACTTACTCCAACCAGTACCTGAGAACAATTACTCTTGCAGCTCGTTAGTTGTATTTATTCCTTGATCATCAACTTTCGCACATATAAACAATCCATTTAGATCAGGGAGGAACATACCCAGTGGGAAGCGCAGGCCCAGCACTGGTTTCTGAAATGGGAATCTGAGGGAGACACCCACTTGCTCTCTAAGTGACGTTACTGCACATTAAACCAGTTTTGGTACTTTTCCTTCTTAACTGACTAGTTGTCATTTGGAATACACGAATACAATTGAGCTTCTGACCCAGTGAAATGCGGGCCTTGAGGCCAAAATGTGTGTGATGACAGGTAAGGAGGCATCACTCTGCATTTGAACACTTGTCTCTCTAAACTCCTCTTACACACACTGTCCATGGACCACACCTGGTTCTGTGTAAAGGCGGGGGTGCACATAGTGGGGGTGGCGATGGGTGGGAACAAAGGCAGGTGCTAGGAAGATTCAGATGTCTCCACCTGCATGTTTCTCCATACGGTTTTCCCGAAGTTACCCCTCCATAGAAATTGTCTCCTTTGCCTCTTCTTTCCTAGGAAGCCTTCCTGTGGTCTGTGCAAGTTCATCACAATGATAAGGGAAGTTTCTAATTTCCTAACGTATGTACACATAGATGCACGTAAATATATACAGAACATCTACCTAATGTAATCATGCTCTGCTTGCTGCTTTTCTACTAATTTGTTCCCCAAATTGGTAGGTAGCAAAATGTTAAACGGTAGCTCACTCGAATTATGTGTATATTATTTTTTTCAAAAAGCCAAAAGGCTGCATTGAACAGGAAAAAAGACCTGGAAATGAGCAATTTCTCCATAGACAAAGTAAGTGGGGAACAATGGAGCTTAATGTTTTCTTCTGCTTCTCAGTTCAATGTGGTTCATTTTTGTTGGTATATGTTTGTAAATGTAATGGCATTCCGCTATTCAATTATTGGAAATAATATTTACTTGGATGTATGAATCTATATTTAAAGATTTATTTTTATTGTTTTTGACAGAGAGAGAGATACAGAGACAGAGACAAAGAGAAGGGGGAGGGCCCAGAACAGTCTCCATAGTTGCACATCATTGGTTTTTCCACATAGTTTCGTTCCACAGGTGGGCGGGGCTGCACAGGGCAGGAACTGGGCCAGGGTCTCGCCCTGGTGAGAACTGAACTGGGGGCACTCCCCAGCTCAGCACATGGGTCCACATGGGCTGGGGCCGGGATTCGATCCTCGGTCCCCAAGGCTGCAAAGCGAGTGCTTAACCCACTGAGCCATCCCGGCTTCCCCCTGAATCTATATTTATAGAGTGATGATATTTTATAATAATAATATGTTTATTAATTAACTGATATTGTCCCCAGATTTTGGTTAATCTCAAAAATTCATGCACATAGAATGCTACTGATATCCTTTGTTGGGCACATAATTATAAGGCAGTATGATAACTGCTTTGCCAATGTTTCCTGTATTTAAAAAAACAAATAAGTGAAAATGCACGTGAGTGATGCCGGAACACGTAAGAGTGACAGAGTAACAGTCACCTGGATGTCCAGGGTAATAAACTATAGGAGAGCCCCCAAGAATGTCTCCTTTCCACCCAGAGGCCTTCAAAAGCAGGACCCTCACCTTTCCTAGAGGCAGAAGATCTCAATGTGCCTTCTAGCTCAGTCAGCATAGGATTTATCTTATTTTATGAAACCATAGAGACTACAACTCCCTCATATTGAGTCAAGAAAAAAAAGAAGAGAACCTAATAGAAAAAAAAAATTACACAAAAATGTTACACATACTCTTAAGAGGATTCATATTTTCAGGTAAATTTTTAATATTACTTGCAAAGCACAACGTTTAGTCTCAGAGTAATAATAAAATGTTATGGAAGACTATTTTTTGCTGAACATGTAATTCTGTTCTGCATATTGTATTACTGATAACGAACTTATCGAGAATCAGGCTTCGTATTTCCTAGCTTTCCAACTTTGAAATTATATTAAAACGAAATCTGTGACATCTTACAGACTCCTTAGAAAATGTGTAGGGTATTAATTTCACCACAGTGCACAGAAGGGCCCCGGACCCTGTGACGGTCACACTGATCCGAACAAGCGCAAAGCCGGCTCCTTAGTCTCCAGCCTCTCTCTTCACTGAACACAACAGGCGTCCTCATTTCTGACAATAGGCTGAATGCGAAAGTAAACGGCATGAAAATTAAATCTCATAAAATAAGGATTAGCCGAGTCGAAACTAATAACATCTCACAGACGCTACGTCTTTTTGTTCTGATTTATGACTCCTAAATAATAACTTATACTTTTGCAGACAAGACAGTCTACTGAGGTAGGCTGAGAAAACGTGCTCTAAGACTTTAAGGAGGTGATGGATTGACGGAATCGCGGTGTCAAAGAACACTTTGCGCCCGAGGGACCTGGAAGCCCACGGAGCTCAACTGCTCCATGTTACTGATAACCAAGTACCGACTTGCCCTCACTGCTATGCAGGGGCAACCCCCAGACGCTGCCAGTGCTGTCTGCACAGTCCACCAAGGCCACTGACGCCATGCTGACCAGTGGGCACTGTGTCCTGCTGCTTTTCCGCATAAGCGATAAAGGACAGGTGGCAGCCAGGCCGCTTAGGTCCCTCCCGTGCGTGCTGCTTCCCCGGCCGCTGCGGGCTGGATCAGTCTCCGTAAAGGCGGTCTAAACGGCGCTTGAGTTCAGGCTCTAGCACAAGGCTGGGAGAGCCCGTGTCCCCTCCTTCAGGGCTGGATTCAGGGTTGGTCTGTGACTGTGTGACAATCCCGCCTCTAGGAAAAGCAGGGCATTTACCTGGAAGAGCAGGTATGCATGTGGATGAGAGGGACGTGTGTTTTCCTCAGGAAGGCAGGCAAGAAGAAGGTGACCACTAGTGAGGAAGAAAATTCACTGGAAGCAGAGGTTTGCGAGCCCGGGGTACAAGCTAAAGGTTGGTGATGTCAGAACAAGGGTTCCTGTCCAAACAATGGGAGACACACGTCTCCATCTTTTATGCCCTGGAGAGCAGTGCCCAGGGGGGACACTGGACTGCTTATCTGACCATGGTACTTAAGCTCACGGGCCCCTCCACTCTCACTGAGCATTTACTGCGTACCAAGCACGAGCGAAGCACTTTGTCACAACAACCCCAACATGTAGCAGGACTTCTTCCATTTGGAGAGAAGAAACTGAGGTCAAAAGGCAGAAGCCTTGCTTATGGCCGGTCTGCTGACACGCGGAGAGGCGAGGCTTACAGCCCAGGTTGGCTGGCTTGTGAGCCCGTTGGCGTGCAGGGTGCACGGCCATCCTGCAGGATTAGAGCAGGCTCGGCTCCCTGCCGGCTCCCCAGGGCGGCACAGAGGTGATGCCGCTAGCTGCTCAGCAGTGCCTGCAAAGCCCCCGGCAGAGCCGCTCTGACACAATGGAGACAAAGCTACGACTGTGAACAGTCTAGAAGTGTGGAAAGTCCCCTTCTAGGGCACATGACAACACACGTTTAAGAAGGCTTCTTTCTCCGCTTTATGGATGAGAAGAGGGAGGCTCTGAAGATTGTCCAGGAGCACACAGCGAAGTGCTCGGGAGGAGCGCTAACCCGAGGGCAGCCAGGCTGGGGGCTCCGCTGCTTTCCCTCCGGGACACTCCTGGCCTTCCGAGGACCAGGGCTGCTTAGAGGCTGGCTGATGCGCAGCCGGTCCTCAGGATACTTGGGGGGTCGCGGCCTGATTCTCAGGACCCCATTCGTCAATGTGTGTGCAAGTGGGAGGCAACTTCAGTTGTTTTAAGTCTGGTTCCAATGTGGGCCAGTTTGAGGAGGACTGTATTTCTCTTAGGGATAGTCCTTTTTGTTTGGATGGGCCTTTGAGCTACTGAAGTGGAGGGAAGAGAGACAGAGTCAAGTGCATCAGAAAAGAGAGATTCTGAAGCACCTGCAAGGGAGGAGGGTCCTCAAACGAGAGGCCCCCACCCCGCCCCACTTCTCCACAGCTCCGCAGGAAGCCACCGCAGAGAACGTCGCCGTCTCTAAGACAGCGATGTCCAGTGCTCATGTGAACCGTTCACCCATTCTGTCCCATGTCCCCTATGGCTGCCCACCAGCCTCCAGTGAAACCACCTCTCTAGCATGGATTTCTGTGATTAGAGATCTGGGGGAAGAAATGGCAACAGTGATGGAGAGAAAACCAAGAAGAGCCCACAGCAGGAGTTAGGAAGCAAACTAAAGACAGGACAAAACAAAACAGAAAAAGGAAAGAAAGCCCCAAACAAGCAAACACAGGGCGGGGTCCTGGGGCTTCTGGGAGTACTTGAGATGAAGGTCAAACCGCCTAGAGCTGCAGAAATGGGAGCACTCAGGTGACACAGCTCAGGTGTGTGGTGAGCGTTTCGTGCTACACCACACAGGGGTCTTCCCAGTGGAAGGACAAGGAACCTGGCGCACCTGCCCTCTCGTCTTTTCCAGCAGGTGCCCTACAATTGCTAAGCATCACCTTCATTTTTCAGCACTCAACCATGGTTTACCCGAGGCCCGGCACATGACAGGCCTTGGGACAAAGAACCGCAGAGGAAACACCTCCTTGATTTCAGTTCAGAAAAAACGTTTGGTTTTCCCCACGCACTGATTTATTTCCTTACATTCAAATGTACAGTCAAATGTGTTTCCTGCATTTTTGTTTTTTTCTTCCTGGCTTGTTGTGAATATAAGTGGCATCTTTTGATAAGCGTGCAAATGGCCTTCCTTGGCATAATTTTTCTGATAGAATTCTCCTTCTGCACCTCTGTCCCTTTTCTATGTAGGTTCTTACTCTACCAATGTCCTTTAGGTTCCTTCGAGTTCTTTTTGGAACTTGGAAAGCCAGTAAGTAAATGATATTGGTGATGGAGACATCAGCATTCTCTTTTAGAGATTGTTTTCTATGCATTTGTAGTCTCTCTCAAAGAAAATGTACAAATGAGGGTGTGCAAACCTGCAAGTCTCAGGTGCAGACAACGATACGAAGGCTTAGCACTCGTGCAGTTCTACGGGACAGGAGGTTTCTATGTTACTGAGCACAGTACCTTACACACACACAGTGTCAGACTATCGATGTACTAATTACACAGTGTTAGAATAAAGAATAACAGGAGCAGAGTGGAATTGGAGAGCACCTTTGGCTTAGCCGTCTTTAGAAGACCTCTAGAAAAGGGGTGCGTGACACAGGGCTTAAAGGAAATTAGGTGACGAAGGTGAGACACGCAGGACTCCATTTGCTGCTCTCAGTAAACGTGTAGCTTTCATTACAACTATATTAAATGTGCAGTTTTTCCTACTAAAAGCATCGCCTCTGTTTTTCTCCCACAAGAATTTTTCATATTTCACCCAACCATTTGCTAATCTATTTGATTAATTAGAATGCTCACGTAAAAATTAGTTTGGATAATTTAATTTCTTGGTTTTCAAAGTGATAACTAAGGAAACGAACTCTGATTCAATCTTTCACTGTTGAAAGTATTCTCAACATCTATTAGCTCACTTTTCCGCCTTAGCAAATATCAAACATAATTTAATATTTCTTTCATGAGTCAGAGAAGAGTGGTATCTCTGGTTCATTGTTTTAAAGGAGTCACAACTTTATAGTTTGTAATATGAAAACTGGGCTAGCTACCTATGGACTGCAGCACCAGACTTGAAGTCCGATTTCTAAAGCAAATCCCTGCTACCTTGTTTGTTTTCTAGTGATTTTATGCCCACTCTCTAAAAGTAGAGCAAAAAGAAGAAAAATCTAGTTAATTAAAGGTTCTATTTAGCTATGTTTGTTCCAGTGAACTGGAGTCTTTCTAAATGCTAATGGAAAAGGCAAGTTAAATTTATTCTGGAGTGGATGGGCCATATTGAAACACATTTAAGGAACCCTGAATCTTCATGAAGTACAAAATAAACTTTTAAATTATTTTAATTATATGTGGTGTATTCAAACATTGTTAGGATTATATACAGGGTGTAGTAGAATTATAAACCTGGATAGCAGCAGTCTGTTTTTTAACATATTCCTTTTTTTTGTTGTTGTTAAATATAATGGGGTGGCATTGGTTGGTAACAATTAGATAGTTTCCAAATGTACAAGTCCCCATCACATCATTCTTGCATTGCACCATGTGCCCACCACCCAGAATCAGCTTCCCTTCCACCACCATACATCTGGTGCCCACTCCCACCTCCTCCTACTACTCTCCCTCCCCCTCTCCCCCCTCTCCAGGTAAACACCAAACCATTGAGTGTGTCCATAATGCTGGTGCCCTCTCCCACCTCCCCTCCCTCTCTCCCTTCCCCTTCCTCCCCCTCCCTCCGGCAATCACCAAGCTATTGGGTGTGTCCATAGGTCTCTGTGTCTTTGTAACTTTCCGTTTTATATTCCACCTATAAGTGAGGTCATATTTTTCCGGATTCTTTCAGTCTGACTTATTTCGCTTAATAAGATGGTCTCTAGGTCCATCCATGTTGCCAGAAATGACTGTATTTCATCATTTCTCATCACTGAGTAGTATTCCATTGTGTAAATGTACCACATCTTCTTTATCCAGTCATCTATCGAAGGGCATTTTGGTTGTTTCCACGTTCTGGCCACTGTGAACAGTGCTGCGATGACCATGCGGGTACAAATGTATTCTTTAGTAAGTGAAAAATGAAATGATATAGTTGCAACTTGATATCTACATATAAAGAAGTATGTTTCAATGTGAAACACCCTGACTAATTCGCCATGACAAGCTTTAACGTAATTATATTCAGATAATATTACCATATTCTAAAGCAGTAGGTAGAAGAGCAAAAGTCACATATTTGGCATAAATGTATGATTTTTTCAATGTACTTACATATCTTAATAAAACCTTATTTCTTGAGAGCCACACACAAATTTACATGACAAGCAGCATGGTGAATGAAGCAGCTGCAAGGTCTTAAATCACCAGAATATGACAATTATGGTGGAGAGCCACATTGCAAAGCAAACATTTGGCCATTTTGCTAGACTTATAGAGGTTTTGTGCTCTCCTAGAGGGAATACATGACATATGTCCATCAGTGTTCAGTTAACACTCATTAACTGGTCAGAGACTCACTAGGGTCTGAAAACTCAGGGCAGCTGTAGATTTTTCTCTTAATCACTGTAACATCTAAAAAGCATTTCTGCACAGTTTTGTGGTTAAAAATTCTTTGGACATCATGAAGCAAAACATAATAGTGCATACTTTATAGATCGGTTGTGGGGATATAATAAAATACTTCATGGAACTTGTTTACAACAAATGTCAGAAATATGCAGTCAGTACTCAATAAAAGTGTAGGAGTAATTAAGGAATAGAAATCTCTTCACTTATCAGATGTGATTATCCTACCAACTAAAGTATTCTTGGCATTAACAAGTCAATATTCGTCGGGCCTGGAAGCTTAACGAAGTGAAAGTTAAATATTTCTAAAATGTGTAGAGAGATAAGAGTTGATTTAAAAGCAAGAACTAGAACAAAAGTAAGCATATCAGGATATGTTTTCCTTGAATTCTTTTTCTTATGAAGACAGATAGACCAATAGACTAGGAGAAGGGATGTATCTGTCTTATTTTATGTCTGTTTATCTATTTATATATCCTTAACTCTTTAACTGCACAATTAGTCGTAAATTTATCTTCTCACGTACGCAAATAATTATTTTAATTTCTGATTTTTGTTGTTGTTGTAATTTTATCTGATTTTTTTGTTCTTGTAATTTTATTTGTTTTCTTTTTTTACACTAGGAAAAAATAGTATCTGGGGAAAAAAAGGCATGCTTCAAATCGTCAATGATGGGAGTAGTCTGCTACGCCAATTGCTAATAGATGATGGGTACAGTAAAAGGGTTAAACTCCTAGGATCAACAAGATGCTAGGTGCTACCCTGTTTCCCCGAAAATAAGACAGTGTCTTATACCCTGTTTCCCCGAAAATAAGACAGTGTCTTACCCTGTTTCCCCGAAAATAAGACAGTGTCTTATATTAATTTTTGCTCCCTAAGATGCGCTAGGTCTTATTTTCAGGGGGATGCCTTATACGTATTTCAGCAAGAGGCAAAACTGTAAGTAGGTCTTATTTTGGGGGGATGTCTTACTTTTGGGGAAACACAGCATGTATCAGGATCTAGCATGATGTCTGTTGCATAGTAGGTCATCAACAAGCAGGTATGGAATGAATTAATACTCCTTTGTTTATTGTAGGGTTCTCTGTTGCTCTAATAAAGCGATTTCACTTTAATATCTTTCATGTCAAATTATGATTTCACTATGGAAATCAAGCAGTAAAATATGGATAGTTGACAAAAATTTTTAAATATAACTTTTTCATTCATGTAGGATGTTATTAACAACTTAATAAAATGTCAGCGGGGACGCAATACACAATTCAAAGGAGGAGAAAGACCAACCACAAAAAAAGATAATTATTTAAAGGTGAGATTTAGAAATGGGTAGATTGTGGGGACTCCATGAGGAGAGGGCTTCTGTATCCTCAGGAGAACCTGGGAGCAGGAAACGACCTGGTGCAATAGGAAGACAGATGCAGGGAAGGGCAAATAGGAAGGAGATAATAGTAGAGCCAGGAAGAGGAGACAATGTATCACAGGCGTGGGAGATGAGGCTCTGCAGTGTAAAAATAGATGAAAGAAAACGAAAGGGAAAAGGTGGAAGTCTTTGAAATGAAACAGTAAGCAGGCAGGTATAAAAACACGAACAGCTTATTCAGACCTATGTTCAAATCCTGGCGCTGTCCACTTACTATCTATGTGTCCTTGGGCAAACTAAGTCATCTCTCTGAGGTTGCATGTCCTTATTTATTAAAAAGCAATACAGACCACACTGAATTCTTAGGGATGTCAGAAAATAACATGTGCATATAGCTCGCTACAGCGCCACATGGATGCTCTATAAATGTTAAGTTTTACTCACTGCACAAATGAGGTTCCAAGTCTGAACACAAGTTAACACTTCTCAACAGGTCCTCTTGAATGGTTGAAAAGGAGATGAGTTTATTGTCATTGTTAGGAAAATAAAATAGATACATTTCTGCCCACCCAGTCTCATACAACTTTTAGAATGGCAGTGCAGTGTTTTAAAATATAGCAGTGACAACCTAAGGTTTGCCTTCCCTTCAAAGTTCAAAATTACCAATTATGTTATACATAGACCCTTGTACTGAAAGGGACTCAAAATTGTCTGGCCCTGCTCTCTGATTTTACGAAGGGAGAAACTGAGGTACAGCGAGGCAATGCTTATTCGTGTCATTATCTGATTATTCACTCAACAAACATTTGTTGAGCACAATAGGAGGCAAGACTGTGACAGATGCTGTAACCCAGGGCTTGCTTCTGGGACTTGAGTGCCTTGTGTCTGCCCAGGGACAGGCATGTCACTAGTGAGGACCAGGAGGAATTCCAAGCCAGGCCTTCCTCCGATGTATTTAAGCCTGCTTCTACTTACGGCACGAACTTAGAAAACAAAACAAAACAAAACAAAACAAAACAGGATGAACAGGGACCTGAACTTCCAGTTAATGGATGACCTGCTGAGAGTAGCAATAGTAAGGGGTTACAGATAAACTTTCAACCCAAATCCGAGCCAGACATAAGGGTGCAGAGGCGTCGGCAGAGCCGGCCTTCACAATATAACAGGACCAGTGACCATACAGGCCGGGTAGGGAAAGGACAGGACGTGGTGGGCTTTGGGGTCAGGGGGGAAAATGTTTCAGGGACCTGACAGCTTCGCCTGAGAGGGCTCTCTTTGTCCCAGCTCCGGCTTTGGTTGTGCTTCACTCTGAATTTTACAATCTCATTTTACTCGTGCAGAATATAAAACTCAAAGTAACAAAGAAACAAACACTTATGGACATACTTAATAGTTTGGCGGTTACCTGAGGGTAAGGGGGAAGTTGGGAGTGGACACCAGATATAGGGTGATGGAAGGAGAGCTGATTCTGGGTGGTGAGCACATAATGCAATCATGTACTGTAGAGTTGTACACCTGGAAACTATATTGCTGACTAATGTCACCCCAATAAATTTAACCATAAAAAAAAAAAAAGTATGGAAGGGGGCTCAGGACATGCAAGGTACATGCGTGTAACCACCCTTTTCCAATGATGCGGAGAGAGTTTTTGGACTAGTCGTGGGTCTCTGCTCTCCGCCTCTGGAAAATGGAAATATTCCCAGTTTATAAAGACAGCCCCTGAGCCATCATCACATGGCACGTTAAACTCTGCTCTGGGCTGATGAGACTCAGGACACAGAATCCGGCACGCATGGTCACAGTGAATACTTTTGAGCAGTGGCAGGTGCAGGCAGAACGACCTTCCCAGCCGAGGCCTGAGTTGTGCATTTTTTCGGCCGAGGTGACCGCTTATAGCGGTATCCCATGAACTGCCTTTTGTTTCAGGGTCATAATGACGAACCCAAGTTCCATGCCCTGTGATGATCTTTAAGAAGTCCTCGCCTTCTTTTTCAAACATTTTAAATAACTGGAGGAACTTCTTTCCCGTTGTTAAGAATTCAATAACAGCGTGCCGTTTGAACCAAACATCTGAACACGCTTCCATGTCGATGTGCACTGGGTGGAAAAACGAAAGCCCCGGTGTGTGCAAGGTCAAGAATGATGGAGGGGAGATACCACATGACCACACGGAACCGGTTATATCCAGATATGTGTAGTGTAACAAGAAATATTACAGCGGCGGCAAAATGTATCAGCCTGCCCTGGTAGGGAATGGAATAGCACATCTCCCAACCACACATTAGTCCTATTAAACAGTTACCGAGAAATTCTATTAACCCTCCTAAATTCTGTACTTGGGATTGATTTAAATCACAAAACCCTTTGGATGTGTATGAAGCTATATTCTTACACATTCTTTGCTGCCAGCTGTGAGGGCCATAAATATTCTCCGGGCACACAGAAGAGTCCCACGGCCTTTATGGGAAGCAGTGAGCTCCTTGTTCACCGTTTCTCGCCCTGATACATGCTGACAGCTGATTTACAGGAAGTGACCGCTCTTATTTGCATCTGTATTGATGTGTTTGGTAAGCAGGAAGGGAAGTAACAGATTCAATTTTAATCAGGAAAGAAATGGACTTGACTCATTCTCTCAAGCAACTGCTTGAATTCATGGGATTTTTTTTTTTTTAAACCACCTTCTCTTGCACTCAGAACGTACACTCTTCAAAGGCAGCCTGAGAGTAAGGCTAGAACAGTCATCCACTCACTCTCTCCACAACAAGCTGAGAGAAAATCATGGCTTTCTCTCATGTGACCCACATTGAGACGCCTCAAATTTATATCTCTTGCTTAAAATTTAAATATCGGCAATAATATATGGACCAGTCAATCAGGAATTTGAGATTAAACCATTAAATATTAAATCCCAAATTGGTAAAGCAAGTGCTTTATACTGTCAAATCATAGAAAATCTATACTTTTGGTCGATAAAATAACAAGTGAAGGACTCCAAATCATTAGCTGAAGTGAGGTGATAATTTAATATGATAGAAAGAACTCAATTTTATATTGTTATTAGGTAACCAAGTTGGCTAGTTGTATTGCATAGAGTGCATTGTTAAAATAATAAGACAAGGCTGTAAAATCCATTTTTCCTGCATTTTTTGTTAGAAACCTTTTAATTATAAATTACCAGTTTTTGGAGAAATAAAAGACAGTTTTATAGGTGTGTAAGTGTGGAATTATTTCTTCCCATGCAACAAGAACTTTTTTCCACTTATCCTCATGAGGAATCTAGTAACTTCAGTATTTGCTTCCCTTTATAGATGACATCTAATGCAAATTAGTTAAATTGAGAAGATACCTGTATAAAAATAGGTCTTTTGGGGTTGTTGTTTTCCCTCTTTCCCTACTCTTCCTTCTCTCTTAGAAGGAATAACAGTCAAGGTCATAAGATGACCATCCCTTGCTCCTTAGGTCAAAGTCTGTGCTGAGTTTAATTTCTACTCATGTTAATTCAATTAACAAAAGGTCACTCTTTAGGGTTCATGTATAGAAAACAAGAAAGGCAAAAATAGTGCAAGTCCTCAAACAGCTGACTAGAGTGCATCTACCGTATTTTCCGGCGTATAAGACGACCGGGCGTATAAGACGACCCCCTCATTTTACAGTTAAAACATAGGTTTAGGCCTATATTCGCTGTATAAGACTACAGCCTCGGAAGTGGGGGGTCGTCTTATACAGCGAATATAGGCCTAAACCTATGTTTTAACTGTAAAATGAGGGGGTCGTCTTATACGCCCGGTCGTCTTATACGCCGGAAAATATGGTACTAGACTTTTAAATAAGACTGAAAGTTCATGCATTTAAAAACTAACCATTTTCTTGCACTAACTGGGTATTTTACTAACCGATATTTAGAATAGCACACAAAGACACAAAACGGCAAACAGAAAAAGGGTCAAGCTCAAGACAGTTTCAGTTCAAGCGCGCTTTGTAAAACAACGACGAGAGGGAGGGCTGTGGACAAGTGTCCGCAAGGCAGGCCTTCCCGGAGGACTGCGGTTATTTAAGGCAGAATACGGCGAGCAACTGCCCAAGAGACAGATGCAACACACTTGGACTAGTCCGGGGTTAACGTAAATCAGCACAATGGTGACAGCAGTGTGCGTCCTCAATTAATAGTTCATGCTTTACAGTACCTTTTCATAATGCATTTTCCTGTTGGATAATAACAAGAACATGTACACATTTATTTTTAAAAACCTTCTGTCAACTTGCATTAAAAGCAGGTTGCGATGTGATTGGCAGAACAGACACTTCCCACCAGGCGACACAGTTGCATTCCTCCAACAAATGGAAGTGTGGGCAATGGAATGCATTTTATACCTAAGATCTAGTTTATTAAAGGGACCTTAAACACACACACACACACACACACACACACACACACACACACACAGCGATTATCGGATCATCTGGAGAATTCAGAGCCTAAAGTGATTAATTAGACCTTATTTTGTGTCGAGCAGATTTACTAAGCATTTTTCAAATCGCCACATTGTTTGCAATTACCAAAAGCACACCTCCATTGGCTGGCCTCCGCTACTTCATGCACGAACAACAATCTGATTGAGCACCCTTGTTAGGACTTCATTCTTCATTGTAATTAGCCATAATCATACCCTTCCTGGGTGCATGAGAATGTGGGAGCCGCTATTCACAGACTCAACCCATTTGAATATGAATCTTCTCAGTAAGGAGCAATAAAATAGGAGAAGCCAAGCAGTTTCTCTAGGGAATTTTGTAAAGCATCTCGACTCTAATTCAACCCCCTTCAAAATATCCCCTCTCCCAGATTGGGATTCTGTTTGCTAAAACAAGGGTGGCTTAATGAAGACAATGGCTTATTATTTCTTAAGTGACACGGGAGGCCCAAGTATTACAGGCTGAGGTCTTTCAGTCTTTGCCAAGGACACAGGGGACAAAAAAACAAGCAGTTGTGTGTGGAAAAGAGACCTTGGACTGGGCTGTGGTTTGTGAGCGCTCAGAGGAAGATGGGGCCTTCGCATTCTAGATCTCAAAGGCTGCTGCTTTCTTTTTCTTTCTTTGACAACCACCGCCCCCCTGCCCCAACACACACACCCTGAATGACTCAGATGGGACAGAAAAAGGCCCCAAGAAGCAGGGATTGAAAACAAAGGCCAGTGGAGGAGGGGTGACAATTCTGATCAGTCCCAGGCACATTCATAGTGAGCCACCTACTGGCAGTACCCCCTCCCTCTTATTTTCATCCCCGCACTCCTTCAGGGAAGACCCAGGGAGACATGCCCGGTCAGCCAAAAAATGGGGAAAATAAAATTCAGATGGAAAAAAGCGCTCAGCGTCGTGCTCAATCTTTAATAGAAACTCTGGTCCTTCCAGTAAAACTAGGGCTGACCGTTAGATATAAGGAATTAGTGCTTAAAATGTTGTGAGTTCTGTAGGAAAACTTAAAAGATGATTCAAACAACTTAAGAAGAATAACTATTTGGCTAATGAAGCTACTTACACTAATTGAATAAGATATTACAAGCGTGCTGTGGGGCCTGTCGATTCCCGGCAGTTCTTCAATGCCTTTGCTCTTTTCATGTAGAGATTCTTTTTCTTTTTTTTTTGAAACCTGACGTAGATTAATAAAATGCTTGATTCCGTTGCTTGTTACAGGGGCTGCAGCGGGACACCTACAATCCTCTGGTCATCGGGGCTTTCAGTCCTCCATCACCACCTTGAAATGACCTTGATGAAGTCACACAGCCAGATAGGTAAATGCATGTGGTGCTGTTGAAGCACGAGATGACCTTGGGCTTCAGCACTCCCACAATTGTGCAGAATCAGTGTTAGAACTGGGCGAGGCCCCATGAGCCCCCAGGTGAGGCACGTAGAGGCTGGGGCAGGGGCAGGGGCAGGGGCAGGTGAGGCACGCACGGGGTCTGCTGAGGCAGGTGCAGGTGAGGCATACACGGGGTCCGCTGAGGTAGGTGCAGGGGAGGCACACACGGGGTCCACTGGGGCAGGTGCAGGTGCAGGTGAGGTACGCACGGGATCCGCTGGGGGAGGGGCAGGGGCAGGTGAGGCACGCACAGGGTCTGCTGGGGGAGGGGGAGGTGCAGGGGAGGCACGCACGGGGTCCGCTGGGGCAGGTGCAAGTGAGGTACGCACGGGGTCCGCTGGGGCAGGTGCAGGTGAGGCACGCACGGGGTCCCCTGGGAGAGGTGGCCAGAACATGGCTGACAGAGGATGCGAGGCAGAACCGGGACTGCAGGAGAAAAGCGGCCGTGATCCATTGGTAGCATCTGGTATTGATGCCGGGGATGGCCAGTGAGATCGTCCCTCTCCTCCCAAGTGTCCATGGCACCTGAGGACTGTGCTCAGCGCTAGTGGATGTCTGGAGAGGAAGAGAACGGCTGCAGTAGCCGTCCCGGTGGAGGTGCTGGGCCTCCTGGTTCCCTGAGCATCGGTGTGCCATGTCCACGCCCTGCGTCACACAGGACACCCGCCACAGTCACGCGTCCTGGCGGCTTCTGCTTGGGTGGGGGCTTCACTGACACTTGGGGGTTACAGGCATTTTATTTTTTAAATCCATTTTAATATTTGATAAGTGGAGTCATCTCGTTCTTCTTGTTCAATTTTTTCTTAGAATAATAATGATTTAAGACAGGTGCCTGTAGTAATTTTTCTTCACAGATGAATATGTGATTACGAACAAATAGACCCCATTTCCATATCTTTGAGAAGCAAAAAGAAGAGTTTCTATGACATGAGGAATTAGTCTAACCTGCAGGACCTAGGGGCCAATATTTCCAATAACTTCCCCAGTGTTATAAAAGAACAGGGTGGTCACTTAGTGTGTGCCAGGTAGGGAGCTGAGTGTGCCACACCCCTGGCTTCCCCTCATCCTCACAACACCCTTCTCGGGACTGACCCTGCACCGTGATTATCCCTGATCGCAAAGAAGTCAAGAGAGGCCAAGGAACGTTCCCTGACTTGCCTAGACCACACAGCTGCTGAAAGCGGGGCTGGGAACGAACGCATCAGTCATGGCCAGGCTCCCGAGACGGAGTCAGGAATCACCGAGGTGGATTCGGCTGGTCAACACCCGCCAAGGCCAGGTGGCCACAGCCCGCCCGCGCCCGGGACCCGGCCACAGGGGCCCGGAACTGCAGTGGTTCAATGACCTCGCCAGGAAGCCTGCCAGGGTTCGGTAATAAGGAGAGGAGGCTTTTTGGACACCATGCGACCTCCAAAGGAACAACCCACGTCGAATATGATGGCAAGTCAACATAGACTGAGAAGATGGTCAGGCTCCAGCAGCCACGGAGCGGGGCCTTTCATCCATGTGCGTCATCAGGAGTCTTCAGGATCACGTACATCCCACCATCCTCACAACCGAAAGGCTTTAAACGTGACTAGCTGTGCGGTGGCTACATGACATTACTCACCACGATAAATGTTTTTCAAACGACACACACAAAGAACATTTGCTTTAATTTCTTTTTTTTTTTTTTTTTTGTGCAAAACAAAATCAGTCTTAAACAACAGCAACAAAATAATGTAGAGCTGGAACCTATACTACTGGCTTTTTAATCCCTTTGCTACAACGTGCCATTATGTGTCAGAGGCATTTATCTGACGGTCACAGAAACCTCTAATCCCGGAGCAAAGTCAAAACATCTTCCAATTCTCCTGGTTCAACAAAGATTACGGATGTTATTGTTGTCTGGAAACTCTGCAGGAAGAAGTTTCTGTTCCTAACTTAGTAGACTACTAGCCACTCATGAGCTTTAACAGATAAGAAAGGTAAGCTTTTACATAATTCAACTTCACAAACACTTATTGAATGCCTGTAGGGTGCAAGGCACTAGATAAGGTCAAGGAAGTAAACAAAGAAGAATACAATAAAAATCATCCATTTTTTTAAAGCAGAAAAGAAATGGTCTTAACTCTAGGAATTCACAAATCAGTGAGAAAGAAGTAAATACATGATACAAATACAAAATATTAATAACTATAGTTGAAGGCAAAATGCATGGGAATTAATATTTAGGAACATATATTAGTATATTTCCTTCTACTTTTAACTGTTGTATAGGTTAGTGAATTTAAATGTATAATGATATGAATGCCAATAAAACAATAATTAATGTATATGACTATCATAAAATGGATCTAAGTTCAAGATGTGTTATCTCATTTAATACTTATAACAAATGGCAACCATATGAGGTAGACCAGTAGATACAGATAAGGAAACTGAGGCACAGAGTGTGGTTACGGTAAGTAACTTTCCCAAGGTTTCATACCTGGTAATCTAGTATTATGTCTTCCTTCCTTCCTTCCTTCCTTCCATTCTTTCAAGAATATTAATCAGCTACTATTTATTGTTATATAGTAAACAGAATGCATGCCTCTTTCCTTTGCTGTTTCAAATCCACCTTAATTTTTTCAATACATTTTAATAATCTAATATTTATGTTATAGTTCCAAACGCTGCGATTGTCTTAATCATTGCAGATACTAAATTGTAGTTTTCTATAATCTCCACAATTTGGGAAAGATGACAAAAGTGAATATGTACAGCATTTCAAGAAGGGTAATCCACAACTAGATAAACAGAGATGGGAAATACTATCTCAACTCTCTATCTCAGGCTAGAAGACAGAGCCCTGAAGGGCCCCGCTGAGTCAGCTGAAGACCCTTCAGGGCTCTCACACCTCGGGGCTCACTGTCAGCGGGGTGCCCTGCCAATGAGAATAGCCCTGTGCTCCCCACTCGGATCCTCAAGACTTTTCGGGGAGAGGCGAACGCACAACACAAATGGACAGAACTGGGAACTGACTGTAGTTACACAACTTTCAACCGTGCTTTCAGATTTCCCTTTTCCCGTTGTTTTCTCTCGCGCCTGTTCCCACGCCTCGTTGTAAGGGTACTGGGGTGTGTCTGTGATATCCCCATGCTTCTATGTGTATTAAATCGAAGCTTAACGCCTTTCTTAAAGGGCCCTCTGAATGTATTAAGTCGCTTACTGGGTCTCCAGCAATGTAAACTTCTTGCGTATTTTGGTATTTCTGTAAACACTGTCTCTTTTGCCTTGACTCTATTCCCCTGAACTCTCTCGTGTTTCTCTTGGCAAACCTTGAGTTCCCACTTGGCATAAGCTTGATTTCCCCAAAGATGCTTTCTTTCCCCTCTGTCTTTCCATAGCACTTGGATTTCTATAGCTCTGTTACAAATGTGAATTACTATTATTATTACTTTCACATGTGGGTTCTTTGCCCCAAGTCATTAAACTTCAACAGGCAAAGATCATTTTGAGTTGAGTGTCTGCGCTTCTAGAAGCTAGTACTGCAACGTACACAGTATATATTCATTAAGTGATTAGGATCCAATTGATTTGACATAATATAAGCCTTAAATTACACCAAGGCTACCATCCATGACTCCTAAACAAAGTGACCGAAAAATAGAGATAAATTGCTTTCAAAACTTTCCCTCTTCTTCATAATCCTGGCTGATGGAAGCCTTTGTGATAGTTTGAGGTGTTACCCTCATACACTTCCTGCATGTCTGTCCCAGTCTTGGCTTCTTGATTTGAAAGTTGGAAAGAGAACATTCTAAGTGCTTTCCCAAAGCCTCTGTTGACACCCCGTTGCAGAGCCAGCTGCTTGTTACGGCTGTGTCTTGGTAGACTGTGAGAAGAGATGGACTCGTCTTGAAGGAGTGTGCCAGCCATCGTGTGATGTGTCCAGTGGGAGTTGGCGACCTCCATGAGCACTGTGAGGCCACTCATCCCAGGCTGTTCTACGGGCAGCTCGCCCTGTGAACGCACGTTCTCTTTTCTCTCCCTGACGGTGCCTCTCCCAAAGCTAGAGGGCTCGTTTTAATGCCAGGTACAGAAGCCGCCGTGTCTCCTGCTAGTGCTGTGTGGGGGAAGGTGGAAGTCCACTTGTCACTCCCAGGGAAGGCTGAGATTGGACCTGCTCCCAGACCTCATGCCCGTGCTCTAGCAATAGCCGTCTGCTTAGTGCTGTCACAGATCCTAACTCCTAATAGCCTTTCATCTGCACCCTCTGTCCCCTTTCCTACGCCACCATTGCCACCCTTCTGCTCCAAACTCTCCCGCTTCCCATCTGAATTACTGAGATGCACCCCAGTGGGGCTTCCTCCTCCCACTTCCTGATGGAATGATCTTTCCAGAAGGCAAATCTGCTCAGGTCTCTCTCCTTAAAACCTCTCAGTGCTTCTCATTAGCTTTCGATGTGGAGTCCAAATTACTCAATTTGTACAGGACATACTTGAGGCTCCGGTTTCTCTTTACTACACCATCTTCAGTCCCTTCTCAGATTATCCCCTTAGCTCAAGTGACTCACAGCTACTTGTGATTCTTGAAGTGCAGGCTGAGGTTGGCACCCTTATGCCTCCAAAGACGCTTTCCCATCCTGACCGGGTACAGGAGCCCAGTGCTCTTGCAAGCTTTCCCTTCTCTTCTTACCTTGGGACCATCCCATTCTGTCAGGTACAACTGTTCCCACGTCTATGTCTCAGCTGGCACCTTTATGCTGAGCCCAACTTTTCAGCCAACAATAGCTATTTACTTTGCTCTAATCACTGTCTTAAGTGCGAGAAATTGTTGGGCAGCAAAAATGAAACAGAATATTACCAAGTGTGGTGATCGGTGATTACGAAAATAAATGGGAGCTCGAAGCTGTGGTAAATGCCATACAGATGAGGGACACGGGGCTCCTACAGCTCCTAGTCAAGGGTTCTGACTTCATCAGGGCTGTCAAGGAAGGAACCCTGGCAGTGAGCTGTGCACAGAGGATGAACGAAGAAGGGGACCATGGCATTCCAGAAGGAAGAGCCAACGTGGCTGTGAAGACCAAAACATGACCAGGGGAGGGGCAGAGGGTCAGGGGAGGGTCACAGGGTCAGGGGAGGGGCACGGGTCAGGGGAGGGGCACGGGGTCAGGGGAGG
>PVKE010000571.1:0-135342 GCA_004027555.1 Craseonycteris thonglongyai | reverse complement strand
AGACACAATCCGGGGAAACTCCCAGCTCCGGCCGTTCAGGCTGAGGGCTCAGCGAGGGAGCAGACAGAACCCCCTGGCTGTTCCCACCCCGAAGAGGCCCACCTGCACACGCCAAGAGCTGCTGCCCAGGGCCAGCCTCCCAGCCCGAAGACACCAGGAGCTGGCGGCTACCCCCCTCCAGACCAGGAAAGCGGGGGAAGGACAAGCCCCTGGCCTCTCCCCTCAGCCCAGCCCAAGCTGCCAGCCCGCCTCTCCCCGGAAGGGGCTTCACAGCCTTCTCTCCCCACGTTCTCCGGGCACAGTAGGCAAGGCCCCCCGAGAGAGGGAGAGGGCAGTGGAGGGAGCCAGGGGAGTGGGGAGGTTGCTGGGAGGGGGTGGGGTGGGTGAGGATGGACCAATAAGGGGAAGAACGGCCTGGACAGGCCCCCAGGTCCCCGCGGGGCTCCCCTAGGCCCCTGGTCTGCAGTCCCGCCCCGCAGGCTCAGCAGTGCCGCCTCCTTCACCAGGACAAAGCGCTGCGGGTTGAAGCGCACTGGACCTCACAGCGGGCCCTCCGCGGAGATGCGGGCCTGCGAGGCGGTCACTGGGGGGTCAGGCACCCACATCTGATAGCAGGAGGCGGGCGGGGGCGCAAAGGCACCTGCCGGGGCTGCAGCTATGGCGAGGGCTTTCCAGACTTCGTGGGCTGGGCGGGGGCAGCTCCAGGCCTGGAGGCTCTGCTCTCATCATGGGGTGAAGGGAGCAGAGAGGGTGTGTGTGTACGGGGCGGGGGTCTGTCTCCCGGGTGTCAGAGCTGGCTGGGGACACGCTCCTGGGCAGCGAGGAGCACGGGGTGGCCCCCGGCAGGCGTGCTGGCAGTGGGCAGGTGCATGGGGAAGGGCGGCGTGAGCCTGGCTTTGCACGGGGACCGAAAGAGATGGAAAAATAAACACACGCAAACCACCGATCCACACCGGGAGGCTGCCTGGACGGGCGCACAGCCTCGTGGCTGCAGCCGCGCGCGCCCCGGCTCTGCCGCCGCTCTGGGGCGAACCGCGCGGGCTTCCAATGAGGCCGCAGCTCCCGGCTGGTGTGGTCCTGGCCCGCGGACTGCAGAAGCCGGGGACAGCGGCGGCAGGGACGGGGACAGCCCGCCCCTGTCCCCCTCACCTGCGACAGTCATTACCTGGAGTGCAGGGCGGGCCGGTCCCCTTGGAGCGCAGGACGAGGGTGACATGGGCCCCACACGCGGCCCCTTCAGAGGCAACTAGGTGGCATCTATCTACCCCTCCACCCAGGCGGGGGTCTCTGTCTCACGGGAGGCGGGGCCTGGGGCAGGGGTGGGGCGGGCTCTTCCTGCTCCAGGCTGCCTGGCACCTCCCTGCGCTCAGCTTGGACTAGCCCTCGGTGCCCCTGCCCCCTGTGCCCAGCCGCTGGGCCCCCGGAAGAGGCTCTGCAGGAAGGGCCCCTGCAGCAACCCAAAGGCCTTTCCTGCAGGACAGCCGCCCACACCCTGGGCAACACTCCTGCACCCCTGGCACTGGATGGGGCACGTGGAGGGCGGGCGGGGTGCCTCAAAGGCCAGGGCGCCAGACCTTCTGGGGCCTGGTGGTGTTTGGACACACCGGGGGCCAGGGTTTTGAGCAGGACGCAGCTTTGACCATGACATCGTGTTTAAAGCCTCCCGGTCACAATCCTGAGTCTGACTGGGGGCAGGTGGCGGGCAATCCTGTGTCCCGGAGCTCAGGGCTTTGCTGGGCCCTTGGGGGGATGGATGTGGGGCAGAGCGTGTGCTAGCCCTGGGCGAGGCCAGAGAAAGGCCTGACACAGCTGCAGCGCCAACACGGGAGGTGGGGCGTGTGTGCGTGTTGGGAGAACAGGTATGAGGACAGGGTTGTGGGGCGCAGGGGGGGGCAGAGATGTGGAGAGGGGGGGGCTAGGGGAGAGCCCCCCTGATGGTGGGGGACTCGCTGGCCACCCTCTGTCCTCACGTGGGACTGAGCTGCTGCGGGTTGAGCGGGAACCTGGGAGAGACTCTGCAGTGTGTTGGTGGGGGCGTGAGGCGGGGCCTGCTGCAGGGAGTTCGGGTGACTGGCATGGGTGACGCTGGGTCAGCTAGTCCGGGGGTACTGGAGGGTCGGGGTCCCGTGGGGCTGGTCTTGTTCCCCGGAATTCCTGTGGACAAAGAGTCCCCAGAATGGAGGTTTTTGTCCCTGTGAGCCTCCCCAGTCTGTTGTTCGGCAGGGTGGGTATGATTCACTCTCGCTTGCCCTTCAGGCCATGGAAGAACACTGGGGGTGAAGTCACTTTCTGAAACCACAGAGGCGGAGTGGGGAGAGTGGGGGGCTGCAGCCTGGGCTCCTGGGGACCAGTCCAAAGCTGCCCCTGCCCACCCCTTGCCCTCCTGTCCTCCACACTGCAAGATGCCACCCACACCACCTTGGGCCTGGCTTCCAGCATTCCTAATAGGGTGCAGACATGTGCACATGCACACACATGTGTGTGGTGTGAATGAGGCACGATATCTTGTGCAAGTATAATTGCACCCTTGTGCATTCAGTACCGGTGTGCATGAGTTAGCACAAGTCCCCCCTGCCTGCCCCTCCCTGATCTCTCAGGGACCCACTGGATGTCCCCTCCCCTTCCCCAGGCAGAGGACCAGGCCTGCTGTCTCGTCAGCAAGGTGGCCTCCTTCCTATTTGCTGACCCTCTTCCCTCTCAGGGCCCCCAGGCTCCTGTGCCCTCAACGATCTCTTTTTGCTGCGTTTCCTATCTTTCTCTTTCCATTGGCTTCTTTCTCCAGCTCCCAGCATTCTCAGCATCCCCTGACGATGACAACAGCGCCCCTCCTTACCCAGCTTTCCTCTGGGTCTCTCCCCACCTCCCACCCCCTGCACCCCCTTCCCTGTAGAGGTTCTCAGGACAGCCCTCATCTGCAACCTCTGCTTCCTAACGCCTGTCTCTAAGCTGCTTGCCTCTGGCCTCACCTTCCTCTTCTCTAAAAGAGCTCGTCCCAAGACCACCCTTGATGGAGCTACCAATGGCTGGCCTTTTCTCAGCGCCTCCCCCTCTCTCCACTGCACCTCTGAGCTTCCTCTGGACTCTGCCCTTCCCCTGCCCTGGTGCTGTTACCTGAAGGCCCTTCCAGCTTGTGAGGTCTTCCTACACCCAGCAGCTGGGAGCAGATCGTGTCCCTGCCCCAAAGCTGACCACCCCTGCCGCCCCCGACCCTGCCGCCTGCTGACCCGCACGTGCGCTCAGCCCGGAAGAGGAACGCACCAGCTTTCTGCCCTGCACTTCCCATGTCCCAGGGGGACGTCCCCTGCCTTCGCTCTTAGCTGTCAGCCCTGTGAGAGGAGGGACTCTCTTGTACCCTGTGCTCATGGCTGTTCCTGCAGGGCCGAGCACAGTGCCTGGTCCTGGGACCTGCTTCTTATCTTGGTGGCCATTTCTAGATAAAGGGAGACATCGACCTTTCCCCTCGCAGGGCAGGTGGGAGGAGATGGTACATAGAAAGAATGGGCCTTGCAGGGAACCAGGCTGAGGTCCCAGAGAGAAGGGAGGCAGGGAGGCAGGGAGGCAGGGAGGGGCTGAGCTAAGGGTGGGGTGGGGAGCATGGAGGTGTGTGTGTGGGGGGGCAGGTGCTTTGCCACAGGAGCGCCTCCTGGGGAACTGGCGGCACTGGGCACTGACCCGGGCGCCTTCATGCCTCACTGCTCAGGCTTGCCCGGACTGGAGGCGTCTTCTCAGGGGAGATCCTGGCCCTGGGTGCAGGATGGAAAAGAAGAGGCCCCTGCTCTCCCATAATGGCAGTGTCCCCGAGGCCAAGCCCTCTGCCTACGACTACCCCTGACCTCTAACTCAGGCACCTAAGAACCACTCCGTTGCCCAAGGCCTCTGAAGGAGAATTTACAAACCTGCGTGAGTCAACTGCTCCGACCCTAACTACCCTTCCTTCCACACCAAGTTCCTCTTGTCTGTGATCTCCACCCCTGCAAGGCCATTGCTTCACTCATTCATTCATTCATTCATTCACTCATGCATTCACTCACTCCATAGCCTCATGTTCAACACCTATGCTGTGTTTGCACTGTGCTGGACGCTGGAGAGGTAGGTAAAGAAGGTGATCGCTGCCTCCAAGGAACACCAGCAGGCGAGGACAGGTAGTGACATCTAGGAGGAGATGAAGGCTGGGCGTGCCCCTCAGAGCTGGACATGGGGAGGCTACTCCCTGTGGGGCCTATAGGTGGCAGCAGATGCCCACCACAGCTGGTTGAAGCTGCTGCGGGTACCAGGCCTGGGGCATGAAGGGGTAGAGCAGCGGGATTGAACTGGGCTGGGCAGGGAGGAAGGCCAGCATCCCGAGTGCCTCGTCCTCTGTCCTCGACCCTCAGCTTCTCGTGCAGCAGACACCTTGCCATCCCCTTCGAGAAGCAGAATGAAACCGACAGCGGACCGGGCTGCTACTGCATGCATGCCAGACGTCGCACACCCCCCAGTATCTCCCATAACGACTCTGCCAACCAGCTGGCCTTGCCCCCATTTTACAGATGGCTCTGCCACCTGTTTGTGACTCCATGGCCGTGTGACAAGTACAGGAGTTGAAGGAAGTCTTCAGAAATTTTTGTAGAAACTGGACATGCCTAAAACACCCAAGGGACATCCACATGGGGCTTCTCTGTGGTTAATTTTTTTTTTTATTTCAGTTTTCTATTAATACAATAAAATACAATTTTTATTGTGGTTTTAGAAAATCTTGACGTGGAATGGGTTGGAGGGGAAAAAAAACACTGTGCCCTCTACTGCATATCGTTTGAGAATCACTGACCCAGACAACAGCAAATCCACCTTACAATCAACTCCAGATCCAATTAAGGACAGAAGGGGCACAATGCCAACAGCGAGCAGTGCCACCAAGCCACCGAGCACATGACAGCGAGGTGGCAGCATTTCCGTTGTTGACTCCGATCACCTTCCCTCTTGCCCAGCCCCCAGCCCCCAGTCCCCACGCTCTGACCCCTGGCCTCTGGTTTCAAGTCCATTGCCGGAGCCCCTGCCCTTGCAGCACCTCCACAGTGGTCTGCAGAGGGCAGGACCAAGGAGTCCAGCTGCAGGTCACCCGCCCAAGGACAGGGCTCAGTGGTGAGGGTGGGGGCTGCACAGGCCTGGCGGCTGGGGGCCCACAGAGTTCTGGGGGGAGAGGGGCAGGCACAGCGAAGCCCCCCTTGAGGGACGCAGGCAGACTTTCTCCGTATGCGGTGGTCCCTGCTCCTAGGAGGCCAGGAGGGTCAGGGGTCCAAACTGCTGGCCTAGGACAGAGAGCCACAGGGCGAGGCTGCAGTGGCCAGGGCTCAGGGGCCCAGCTATGGGGCACCTACTCCATGCTCCGCTTCCCTTTGGCTCCTTGGCCTGTAGGATGCTCAAGGTAAACGCCACGAAGACCCAGCAGGGCCTCGCTAGCTTGGTTAGCGCATCTGCTGCCCCCTCCTCCAACGTGGCTTTGAGTTAAAATGTTTAATGCGTTCTATGCTAAATTACTTTCTTGTAGAGAGCAAACAGAATACAGCTTAAAAATAAAGAAAACAAAAGCTGGACACCCCACTTTCCGCTCTTCTTGGTCCTGCCGGGCTGGTCTGCGTTTGCCTCCCCTGCTGGATTGGGAGCTTCTTGGGGCAGGGGAGGTCACGTTCATTTATCTGTGCTCCTCAGGGTGCTAGAAACGGAACCTCAGTAAATGCTTGTGAAATATGTCAAAGCTAATAAAAGGCTCGTGGTAACCGAAATCAAGAAAGTGGAGCCAAGACCACTTTCTCGCCTACCTGTGACCCTGCTCTGGTCTCTGAGAACAAGAATGGTGAGCCCCGAATGAGCGGCGTAGAGACGCCATGAAGAGCAGACGTCATCTAGGTCACCTTCACCCCCCACCCCACCACTGCCGGGAACTTTCAGCCTTTCACGTGCAGGGTGAACAAGGCCAGCCAGGAAGGCGCCCACGTGCGATGAAGCTGAGTCAGGCGGCTGTAATTTCGAGCAGTAACACAGTGCAGGTAGCTCTGAGTGGACAACAAGCCCTGCTAACGGTGGCAAGAGATGGGTGGAAACGAGACCTGGGGTGCTGGTGTGTGTGACGGGGGTGGCAGGCCTGGCTGGGAGCCCTGCCCCTCGGTGCCCAGGCCCGCTGTGGAGAAGAGGAGTGTGGCATAGTCCACAGTCATGAACATCCAGCCAGCAGGCCTGGCCTGCCCCTTCCCTGCCCACAGCCTTTGTGAATGAGCCGAAGTTAAATTTCGGCAGGAACAAACCCCCGGCGTGAGGCATCGAACGCCTTTCCCCGTGTCTAAGCCGGCCTCCTTTCTCTCATCAGCCCTTCTCGTGTGCTTTGTGTGCCCGGCACCGCGCTGAGGTCAGAAGGATGAGTTGTGGCAGGCACTCTCTCCTCGTTCAAGGGAGAACTCAGAGACAACTGCCCAAGAGGCACGGGCTCAGAAATGCCTGCACGGGGCCAGGCGTGGGGCTGGGCACTGCACACGCAGAGATGAGTAAGTCCGCTTCCTGCCCGGCGTGTCTCACCAGCCAGCTCACGCCCACCACCAAGTGATGCATAGCGACCTGGGAGGGGCAGCTTCCCAAGAGGAGGCCTGCGCCCGGATTCTGAAGGTAGAGGAGGCTTCTGCCAGGTGGGGCCGAAAAGGGCCCGGGAGGGAGGGCTGGGGAGAGCACGTGTAGGGCCCTGGTGAGGTAGCGACAGCTTCCCGGGGAAGGGTAACCTACAGCGGCGACTCTTCTCTCAGAGACACCGAGTGCTGACCTGTCTGCGGGCAATGCTGCTCAGCGTGGTCTGAGGATGCATAATACCAGACTCCCCTGGGGCGCTTGCTAGAAAAACAGATGCTAGATCTCTCCAGAGGTTGAAGGCCACTACCAGAGGCTTCCTCCTGTTCCTAACCCCAGCCCCGGGGGGCTCACGGGGGCTGTGGCCCTGACAAGTGCCTGTGGCTGCACAGAGCAGGGCTCCTTATCCCCACGCCCTCCTCAGGCGGCACGCATACAACTCGGGCACCAGGCGTAACCAGGTGACAAGCCATCGGGCACGGCTCTGGGACTCCTGCCCCAGCCTATTTGGCTTGGCACACTGAGGAACTCTTAGCCAGAGTGTCACCCGAACAGGCTTGATGATCTAAATGCCTGTGATGACCAAGGGACTACTCAGCTATGTCCAGGCTCCTGCTTAGGAGATGTGACAAGTTCATCGAGAATATCTAGGGCTGTGCTGTGTGAAACGGTCGCCACTAGCTCCCCGGTGCCTGTTTAAATAGAACATTCTCATCCTCACAGAAAGTTCTGCTGAAGAGAAAACGTTCTGTTCTCACATATGTTACTCTCGAAATTGACACGAGGTCATCTGCATGTGCTGAGGCCAATGTCAACCCCGAGTGACAAAGCTCAAGGTGTATGTCAGGTACCTGGACAGTCAGTCAGTTTAGCAGGGGGGTGGGGGTGGGGTGAAAGCAACTGGTTAATAAACATGTCTGTACCAGGGGTGACACAGCTCGCTTGGTAACAGACTCCCTTGTCAGCAGCTACTCAGTCATTTCCCAAACACTTGCGGGGTACCTGCTAGTGTCTCAGCACCGTGCCTAGATGCCAGGGGTACAACAGGACAGGCGTGGTTCCTAGCCCCGTGGAACTGCTGGTCCTGAGCGTCACAGAGGAGACATCAAGCATGACCAGAATGGCTACAGGTTTCTCTCCCAGGATGCATTCCAACCAACTGCCTGTGGTTGTCAACAAAAAGATACAGAAACATTCAGAGGGTCCTCATCCCTGAGCAATACACCACGTTGCTCCTAAATCCTAGGCTTTCTCCTTGGGACTCTGAAGCCCAGACAGCCATCTGGACCCACTTAGAACAATGGAGGTGAGAGAGGACCCCCAGAGACAGCGTGGGAGACCCCCACCCCCCTGGAAAGGGAGCTTCTGGGGGCAGCAGGACTAAACAAACACGAGTGGCTGGTGACATGGTCTGGCTGGAGAGGCTAATGCATTGCGGTTCAAAGCTTTGAAGAGGGTCTGCGAGGCAATAATAACAAACGACGGCGATTTAATTACGGACCGCAGGCTCTCTAACCGACGGCACTTCTGAGATCCAAGTCTAGCCAGAATGTGCCATCGGTGATATTCCAGGTTATTTTACAGACTGACATTTTTGTGAGACTCAGGACATAAACAAGCCCTTTGAAATCAAGAGGGGTGTGTGTGTTGCTGCAACTCAATTCTCTCGTTTAAAATAGCATAGGGTGGGCTTGATCATAAAGGTGTCTCAAGTCATAGCTAGAAGTCTTTCTGAGTGCCACTCATCTGTTCTAAGAAAAATAGAGAGAGGTTTATGACAAAGTGTTTATGAAAAACACAGGGGTCATCTGCTGGGGATGGGGAGCTTTTTAGTTCATATTTCAGGCAACAACTGAAAGGAATGAGAGGTGAAGAAAGCAATTGTTTGTGTTGCGAATGGGCCTCTTGTTACCCAAATCTTCTTAATGAGCACTGGCAGCTGAAGTGTGCTTAGCACCCATCTGGCCTCAGGGGACATACAAAGGGAAGTAAGAAACATTTGGCTGAGCTGTGTAGGTGAAAGAAATTTACACTCATGGAGGGGATCTGGGGTGGCTTCTAGAAGGAGAAGGCCTTGGAGCTGGGCCTGTGATGGACAGCTGTCACCTGGCTCATCACACCAGATCAAAGAGCTTGTTCAGACCTGTGGGCTCCCTCCTGCACATGGGAAACTATCCCTCATTTACTGTCAGTACTAATTATGAAAATCTTTACTGCATGTTACTTCATTTTTTGCAACTTTAAGAGTTGAGTTGGGGGCAGTTGGAAATTTACACCAAAACTCTACAATGTCATTTGTTTTTATAATGGAGTTGAGAAGTCTTTCTTGGGGTGAAATCTTCGTCAGTTAAGTCTAGAGACCTAGTCTTGAATCCTGCCTCTTTCCCAGTGAGCTCTCATGCAAGTTCTTTAACCTCTCTGAGCCTCAGTTTACTCACCTAGAAAATGGGGTTTTTCTATCCTATCAAATCTCTCTGTGGTGAGGATTTAATAAGATACTTCGGTGAATTTCTTAGCCTATTGTGAAGCAAGTAGTAAATGCTTAATTAGTGCTAACTACAACACATCCCCTGGCACACATCTCAGTCTTGTTCCATCTTAGTTGGCTTGCCCTCTTCTGTGGTCACTTACAACCTGATACCAATTGTGGGGAAGCAAAGTGTTTGGGTTAGGGGAGAGCCGGGGCAACAGGCTTTTCATGGCGTTGTTTCAAGTAAAAGGGGAGAGATGGCTCTTTGCATGAGGGAAGTCCTGGCCTCTCTTCTTAGCCCCCCCACCCCACACAGCTCCACCTGATATATGGGGCCAGCCAGGTTCCTGTCCTTCCTCTCCACTCCCAAGTAGCCTGTGCTCATCTTGATTTAGCGCTTGTCACATGCCCACCCTGCTAAAATAGCCTGATGGCAAGTTGATCTCCACTAGTTGATGCTAAGAGAGACTCTCATGAATTTAGCAGCACGACCAGTGCCTGGATTGAAGTTTGGTGTCAATGCTTTATGAACCAATGGATGGCTAGATGGGGTTCAAGTCTGAACCGGAGTCAGGGTCAGGCACCACTATCTGCAATTTTGTTCAGTTCACTTGAGTGACAGATATATTCAATATGGTACATTTACTGTCTGAGAAGAGGTAGTAGCATTTTCTTAAGTGAACAAACTGGTAAAATCCAGAGGATCATCCGGGTGACAATTTGGGTGGCTAAGAGAAATCATGATGACCTCGAAGCTTGTACAGAATAATGCATCCTAGCTCTCATCAGCTAACTAGACCTGGGACAGGGCACAGAGGAGGCTGTCTGGGAAACGTTAGCTCAGGCTGGATGTTGAACCAGGAGCAGAAGGAAGAACTTCCAGGGTCAAGGGCAGTCATTAGTGGGTGGGTCTCTGGGGGAAGGACTGCCTTCATGACCACATGTTTGTGTAAGCCCATGTCAACACTTTCTACTTCAGCCTGAACTCATCCATGGCTGGCCACTCACTGACTCATCCTGCATAGTAACCAGTATCCATCATTCATTCAACAAACATAGGGAGATTTCAGTGTAGAGTACAGAATAGAAAAGGTACCATATTAGAGCACACAAAGGTACAGCCTTAAGGAGCTCATGGTCTAATAATGCCGATCACTAGATAGACACATAAGAGGTATAATAGTAGGCAGGAAAAGAGAAGGTAACTAGAGTGGAAGGACCATGGGGGGGCCACAAGTGTGGGACATCACTGGGGAGGCAATGTATCAAGGGGGTGTGGAGGCTTCAGAAGTCAATAGGTTCAAATCCCAGAACTACCCTTTGGGAACTGTGTGGACTGCACTGAGATACTACACCTCTCTGGGCCTCAGTGTCTTTACTTGTTGGACTTTTGGTGAGGGTTAAATGAGAAAATGTGCAGAACCCCGGCACAGATGAGACACAGTGGCTCGGAGGTCTCTACGTGGTAGAACAAACAGTTCTCTTTCAGGGCCTCACTGGAGGGCCCAGCTTTAACAAACTTTCAGTCCTGGCTTTCTCCACCCACGATCCCAACCCTGGAAGAGCCCGGGGGTGCCTTGCTTAGTCCCACACCTGGACCTTGGTTAGAGGAGGGGGAAGCGCCTTCACTAACACCCCTTTTAAGCACTGGGAAGAGATGGATAGTTTTTTCCTAGGGGAAGATGGGGCGATTTCACTTGAGCTGGTCACGAAGGTTGGGGAGATGAGAAACTGTAGCTGTCCACGGCAGTGCCCACCTTACACCTACACAGTGGGTGTCTATGTGGGGAGCAAGACGACTTTTAAAATGCTCCACAAATAATTCGGAGATGCACCAGCAGCTGAGAACCACAGAAAAGGCACTAAGCAAGGGGAGGCGTGTTGTCAGCTCTCGTGGCAAGGAGGGGAGGTGGGTGTGAAGTCGAGTGACCTGCATCTCTTCCGAAACTCAACATCCAGATTCAGTGTGAGTCAGCCCTCTAGCTCTCCACTGAGGAGATACACAGTAGGCTTACAGCTACAAGGATATTTTGAGGAAACCTTTCCTCCAGATGACTAGTTTGGTCTCCAGGATGCCAGCCATACCAAGGTCAGCCCAAGGTCCCCAGCAAACATGTGGGCCAAGAAGAGGTGACCACTGACCCAGAGAAGTGGCCATCTCTGCATCTCTGCTGGTGGCCCCTCAGATCCCAAGGAGAAGAAGACCTGTGCATTGCTTCAGGGAATATTCCATTGTCTGGGTTCAGGGCCAGCCTTTCTCATAGGGGCACTGGGCATCTGCAAGGTGACCTATGAGAGGAAGCTGCATTTTCAGAACTTCCTGTGGGGTTGGGGAGGGAGGACAGAGCAGCAGGCCTGGAAGCTGGCCAAGCCATCTGGAATCATGGGAGTGTGCCTGCCCAGCCCTGGGAGGGTGCCCAGTCCTGCTGGATGTGAGCTTCAGGGTCTTTGAAGGACCAAACTGTGCTCTTAGACATTTTGCTCCAGGCCCATTAATCCTGATGACAAGTTCCAAAATCACAAAAGGAAGGTTTTTTGCCAGATCACATGTATCTATAGCCTGACATTAACCAACAGAGTTTGGCTTTTCTTTGTACAATTGGCACCCAAATATAGCTAAAGAAAAAGAGAGAGAAAGAGAGAGAGGTTTTGGCTTCCTCACCCGTTTAAGAATTATACCATGACACCGATTGCTTCCATTATCCAAAAATGTCAGTGTGGAGCAGGCTTTCTTCTCTCTTTGCAGCCACCCCACCCCCTCCCAAAGTCTTCCCATATGGATCTAATCACCCGTGAGTTCTGGTGTCTGGAAATCCCACTATTCCTCCTGTCTGTACCAGGAGAGACCCTGGACAAGATTAGATCCCTGGAGAGGGTGTCTATGGGCACTTCCAGACTCTCTTTATAGGGCCTATAAAAGTTCACAAAGTGTCGATTACTATTTCCAGGGATTTTTACCTTTTCATCCTTAGCTTTCATTCTCCAAAGAGAGGGTTGGTCCCTTACTTGATGTCTCTGGATCCCATTTCATTGAAGAAAGTTTTTCAGTTCCATCTTTTTAACACGACTAGATAATCAATCATGTTAATCTTCCTCGGAATGAAGGAGAACAATGCTTACACCAAAGGAAGAAATCTTCCGTCTTCAGGAAGTTTCAGGCCATGCCACTGGTCTGGGTGGAGAAATTCTTTTAGCTGAGGAGAAATATAAGAATACTAGTTTGGTTTTTGTCATAAAGACCAAGATGGTGGCAAGGTAGTCAAGGCAGGGATTTATTTCTGTCCCACAAACCAGAAAATGACTAGAATGTTTCCTCATCTTTTTCAGGGCCACATAGACTCCATGGTGTGGGTTTACCATAGTTTATTTAATCTGTCCCTTGATGATGGAGATTCAGGTTGATTCCAACATTCTTCTCTTAAATAAGGCCACAATGAGTGATTTTGTGCATATGTTATTTTTATTTTTATTTTTTTGAGTTACTGTGTCTTTGGGATAGATTCCTCAAATTAGGATTGCCAGGTCCACGGTCAATGCATCTGTAGTTTCTCTTGATTCCTCTCTCTAGGGGTTATACTGTCACATGACCATATACTGTCACATATCCATTGCCTCATCGTCAGAACATGGTATGAAACTTTTGGATGTTTGACATTTTGATAGGCGAGAAATGGTATCTCAGTGTACTATTATTGTACGTTTCTCTACTAATAAATGTGTTTGAGCAACTTTTATATGTTTAAAGGACATATTTATTTCCTTTTATGAGTCTTGTGTATTCATGTCTTTGGCTCATAATCCTATTGAACTGTTTGTCCTTTTTTTTCTTCTAATATCTAGGAGTACTATTTCACCATATAAAAATTTGTTGTTTTTTTTTTCCTTTTGATGTTGAATTTATCAGCATTTTCTTTGATTGATTAGAAAGGCTTTCCTCACGCTCAGGTTATAGGAATTTAAGTACTATTTATTTCTCCACTATTTTTACTTAACAAAGGATTGGACTATTTCCCTGGACAGCTGGAAAACTTTCACTAGCATACACGTTCCTAAACGTCTTGATGCATACAGCTTTCCTTCCCCTTGTTTCAGACGATCTCCTTAGGTGAGAGGCCTACCATGAAATTTCTGGGTCAAAGAGCACAAAACATTTTACCAGTCTTCATACTTAAATCCATGTGATTAATAATCCTTCACACCAGAGCAAATTGGATTGACAACAAATTCTGAGCCTTGATTATGGGCAAAATGTTTGATCTGCTTGTCAGTTTGTTACCTCAGAGCACGGGCTATACCTGTAGTGAAATCCCCTGGGGCAACACCTGCATAACTACAACGTTGCTCCACCTGACCAGCCACAAGGGTATACACGTTACCCACATACACCTGGACGTGCTGACTTGTTTTCCCCATTTTCATACTCTTATCTCAAAGCCTCCTCAGTTATGGAGGAAGGGGATGGGTCAGCAAGTGTCTCTTAAGGACTAAGGGTTCTTTCTCTCTGGCCACATTGTGTGTGCCCCTTGAGAGGTGGCTCACCATGGCCCCTGGGGGAGGTGTCCTCTGTGAGGATGCCCTGTCACATCCCTGGACTGTCTCCCTGCTGCTCCCCCCAATCACCTGACAGCTTCATTCCCACTGTCCTCAGGGCACTGAAGCTGTGCTCTGTTCTTTGCCTTTGGGAGAATTTCTACCTTCCCTCCTCTGTCACCGGCGTCCTCAGAAGCTCTGTCTGTGCTGTAGATTACAGGGTCCCTCGTGAAGACCACCCCTCTTTCCTATGTGTATTGCTCACCTCTCGTTGCCCAGCCTGACCACGTGTGGGGCTGCAAAGCCATCATGAACACTTCCTCATCGAGCCTTCTCAGCGCCCTTGCACGTAAATTCATGCAATAAAAGTACGAGCTGGGTCAGGGCAGAGAGCGTGACTCACGATGTGTCCGATACCACAGACCGAACCCGAATTTTCCTGCTTGATTTGTGTGATGGATGTGGAGACCATACAGGGTAGATGATATTTATGAGCTTCACAAGGATGTACGAAGTGCCTGGGTATTCATGACTCTAGGTACAAGGGACTGGGTGGCAAAGAAAAATGTCCTTGCCTTATGGAGCTTACATTCTAAGGGTGAGAGACAGAGAACGAACAGATGTATAAAAGCATTACAGCAGGGAGTTAGGGTCCTGGGGAAAAAACTAAGTCAGGGTAAGGGGATAAAGAATGATAGGAGGAGTGGCTATTTTAGATATGGAGAAGGAAAGACTGCAGAGGTGGTGTTGAGAGACTGAGAGAGATGCAAATCTCAGAAGACCAGCAGATGCAAAGGGCATCTGTGAGATAAGAATGAGCTGGGCACACGGAGGGAGCAGCAGGGAGGCTGGCGGGTGGGGTGGGCAGAGTGGGGAGGGCAGAGGGTTGGAGATGGGTTATAAGACAAAGCCAGGGACTGGTCCCATTGGTCTTGTAGGTAAACACTGGATTTTGTTGCAAGTGTGATGAGAAGTTTCTGAAGGGTTTGGGCAGCAAAGTGGTTATCCTGATATACTTTGAACTAAGATTATTGTAGCTGTTGTGAGATCCAAGGGCTCAATTCCCAGCCCTGGCCTGGTGCAAACCCATATGCTGAACTGCGGTGCAACTGGTAACCACCAGGATGGCGGCGAAGGTTCTCAACTCCCATGTGGGAGGCCCCAGTTTGGTTCCCACCTTGCGTGGCTCCACATCTACCTGTGTGGAATAAAACCATGTCACAACTAATGATGTAAATCACAACTATGGAGACTGCCCTGGGCCCTTCCCCCTTCTCTCTTTCTCTCTCTTGCCTTCTCTCAAACAATAAAATAAATCTTTAAAAAGAGAGAGAGAGAGAGAGAGAGAGAGAGAGAGATTTTGTAGTGGCCTGGACTAGAGTTTCTAGTGCAGTCAAATTTAAAACATTTCATTCCACTTTCCTCTTAGCATTTGAAGAAGTTATTCATTTATTCGACCAGTATTTTTGGAGCATCTACTATGTGTCAGATACTGTCCTAGGAGCTGAGAAAACATCAATAAATAACACAGGTACAAAATTAAAATCTACTTTCATGGAACTTTGGATTTGGGGGAAGGAAATACACAATATAAATAAACAAATCATATGTCACGTTAGATCGCAAGGAGAAAAATTAAACAAAGAAGAGGGCAGGGAGTGTGTGTACGTGTGAGGGGCAGGGCAGCAGGAGGCAGGTGTTGGAAGACAGCAAATTTGAGATAAGATGTTCAGGGAAGGTCCGCACTAAAGACCTGAAGGAGGTAAGAACCTTGTGACCATGCAACTCTCTTATTCAGAAAATATGGTAATTCATGTATTCATTCAACAAGTATGCACTGAGCCACCAGTGTGTCAGGTGCTGGGGATACACATGTGGGCAAAGTCACATGCTCTCTGCCTTCGTAAAGCTACTGTTCTGGTGGGGAGAAAAAAAAGAGTCAAATAATCACAAAAGGTAAGTGTAAAATTATAATTGTAATGCAGGGTCTGGCAGAAATAACGCCCTATTTTTTTTTTTTTATGAGCTGGTAATCTATACCAAATCTTTTATAACAGAATCATACACATGTAATTCTGTAACATGATAATATCACACTCAAGCACATCTACTATTTAAAAACGCATTACTTCTACCGGACCCTGTATGTGCTAAGTTGAGATACATGGCTTTGTGGAAGCAATCCCTGTCAGGGAAGACTTTGTTGAGCTGAGCTGCAGATGAATAGACATTAATGAAGCAAAGACAGATGGAAGACCACCCTTTCTAGATGGAGTTGACGGTCAAGGAAAGAAGCGGGACACCCAAGAACGGAAAGGTCTGGGTGGTTGGGTGGAATTCATGGTGAGTTTCTGAAGTTGAGACACAGACTGAGGAAGCTGGGGATGTGCAAGGCTTGCTTTTGTTTTTGTCTTTCGTGTGGGACTTATAAACGTGTCTCTCTTCTACCCATGAACAGGCTTCTCTACTGAGGAGTCAGACTTGGGAAATAATGAGAAGAGCCAACAAGATTCCATGACCTCTGAAATGAGAACTTATTCTGGGAACATTTTAGAGATTAGAGCTGCCGAAGACAGTAAGACCTAATTTTCCAGGTGTGGTGTGGTGAGGGTGAATGAGGGCCAATGAGCAAGGTGGCTGATGGTAAATCTGTAAGACAGGGCGAGGATGGTTATTTATTTTGGGGCCTAGTCTTGTTAAAAACTGCTTTTTGTTTGTTTATAAGAATGTGAGTTAGAGGAGCTTTGCTCTGTGGTTAACAAGGTCCTAGCCCTGAGCTTCCTGTTCTTTAATCATACTGGGAGACGATTTGGCAACAAGCTCCTGTTTGTTTCGCATTATTTAATATAAATATACCCTATTATAATGTAACATACTATCTCATGAAATAAAAGAAAACCTGTACTTTAAAAAGCGGCAACCATTTTCCCAACTCTGTAGTAATTTTTACATATATTTCACTGTTTTTTAACTCACACTTTAATCCTTTATTCATGTGACGTCTTAGTCAGCCTTCAAGTAGGTAAGTGGATTCAAGAGGGGCTGCTTTAGTGGAAGGGATGGTAGGGGGGTGTAATGGGGGAGGCGGTTGCTCTGATCCCTGTCCCTTTGGCCATTTCCCTGTCCCAATCATGAACTTAGGCCCAAGACATGAAGATAAGGCTTAGTCAGATACCATTTGAGAACCTCAAATCGAATCGATCCTTTCTACCGCCTTGCAAAGGTCATTCACCTTGCCTACAGCCTCTGCAACACAATTCCTTTCTGAATTGGTTTCTGCAGCGATGTCCCAGTGTTTCCCATGACAGCTCCTTACCCATTTAATTGGAAAGGCACTGAGACCCTCTCCCAGCTCCCACTTGGTCAGACTTGCACGGTGGCTCCTCTTGCTCAGAACTCTTTTAGTCATGGTCCCCTCGCTTCCTGTTTGCTAGAGGCCCCCTACCCACCAGCATGGCAGGAAGAACTCGGAAAGACTTTGAAATGAGCAAAAATGATGACACTTTGTCCTTTCTAGGGCACTGTCCCAAGTCATCCCTACCTTTCCTGGTCTTTAAGGCTCTTTTAAAACTCTGTAAGTTGTAAAATACTGTTAGTAGTGCAAATCATTCCTAGCCATAGAAATGCAAATGACGTCCCCAGGAGATGCACTTGATTATTGCTCTGTGGAAATGGACCAACTTTGCATTTATTTGTAAATTCTTTTTGTGTTCTTCCTGGTGCACATATGTGTGCGCTTTTGGAATTTGCCTTTAATGCTGTTGCATCTCATTGGTTCCTCCTTTAATGAGTGAAAAAAAATCTTTGACATGTATTTAATTCATGTTCATATGGGAATTTTTATTTTTAGCTTAAAAAAAAAAAAGATCCCTTAACAGGCAGAAACGGATGCCTGCCAAACCCACTATTAAAGTAGCAAGAGGGCTGCAGAAACCTGCTCTGTTTTTGCCAGAAATGGTGAGAGAGGGATTGAACTGGTTTTCACTGGAAGGAATCAGTTTGGATCCCTAACCTGCGCCACCCCAATCTTCTCTTCTCTTGGCAGAAAGTCACTTCCAGTCCCTGTAGGGTCCTCTAGGGGCCTCTCTATCTCAGCCTAGACCTTCCTATGCTATATCCCTGTCTTGAAACCTTACTACATTTAATTAATGTGCACTACATGTGAGATCAGATAAGTCTGAGCATGTGTAGTGACCGTGAAGCTGACCATCAGAAGTCCATTTGCAGAGGCCTGGGAAGACGCTAGGGACAACCCAAACAGAGGGCAGGAAGAAAAAGGCATCATGAGCATCACCTAGCCAAAAAAGCATTAATCTTGGTACGAAGGGGCATGTGAGAGAAGAATTCAATGTCTGTCACTCAGATTTATCTGTCAGTCCAGCCTTCCTAAGATTGATGTCTGAGTTCCTGGAGGAGCAGATGACCCTAAAGTACAGCCCAAGCAACCAAAAGCTCTGTAGGACTTGGGAGCAGAAGCATCATAGTCCACAGATTGCCACTCGGGAGGGAAAAGGCCTGGGTCTTCTCCTCGCCTCTAACCACTCCCCCGTGCTGGTCCCAGGGGTGCCACTGCTTTAGACAGGAGTGACCAATGGAGTAGCTGCCAGGCCCAGAGGACACTGTTTGTTGCCACAAGAGAAATAATTACGGGGGCTATAGAATCTGAGCTATGTATGTGGATGCAATAGGCCACAGAAACTTGAGTTATTACCAAACTATGACCACGACCCAACAATCTGGTCAGACCTAGACACATCTTCAGTGTTTCATGCAACAACAACAGTAATTTTTTAAAGCCCTTAATGACACGCTACTAGTCACTGCAGATGGCCTTATACTGAACCGAATCTTCTTCCATGCAAGTTACTCATGCCTGGTGGTCCTAGCTCTGCCCTGCTCACTATGTCTCCCTTAAATTTATTTTTGGTAAAAATCACTATCCCCCTTTATTGCGAAGTGACAGAAGGCCCAGTTGGAAAGGGCTTAAGCAACAGCAAATGGGAGGAGACTGGCCTTCTGGCCCAGCTGGATCAAGTGGTAGCATCGGTTTCACCTCTTCCTATTCTTCACTCAGTTCAGGTTTTCTCTGTAGTGACTTTATTCTTTGGAAAGATCTGTCCTCACGACAATCAGAATGGCCATTGGCAGGCTCCTTGCACCATTGATCTCAGAAGAGAGATCTTTCCTCCCAGAACCCATGCATTTTTACCTGAATTCTTGTTGGTCTTACTTGATCATATGTCCACCCTGAACCAGTCAGAGAATCTCTTAGATAAGGCACTCTGATTGGCCAATGTGTCACGTGCCCGCCCATACTTCTACAGGACTGGTAGGACCACTTGATTGACGGTCCTTTTGGAGCTTTGCCAACACTTTTTTCTGGGTCCACATCCTAAGTGCACCCATTCACCAGGACCCTGCCCTTGCCTTGGTGAGTGTGGATTCTGTGGCCAAACTGCCTTAAATTTTAGCCTCACACTTATTAGCTGTGTGACCTTGTACAAATTATCCTGGACCTCGATTTTCTCATCTGCCAAACAGTGTTATTGAGAGAATTAACTGAAATAATATGTATAAAACATTGTCTGACACAAAGAAAGTATTATGGCAGTGTTAACTATTATTATTATCACCATACCTCCAGGACAAGCAAACCTTGACCAAGAACCTGAACTCCGTGTATTTGAAAGAAGACTCAGAAGGAAAAAAGCATTCCTACTGTTCTACAAGTCTTTGAATGTATCTTTCTCAGAGAGAGCATACTGGAGCCACTTTTACCAGTTTACCACTTGCTGCACAGTTAAGGATCATTAGATACACTATGTTCTGGTCAGAAAGCTGGGGTTTCAGACTTCAAAGAGGATCTCATTAAGAGAAGATGAATGGCATTTTCCACATTCGCAAAAGTATAGATCAGCATGCTCAAAGAGCTCGCATGCATACAGCCCTCATCCTGATTAGTCATGGCACTTAAAAATGTGAGTGAGACAAGCACTCTTTGTGGGCTTTTATGTTATAGCACTTCCTGTTAGAGTTTGGTACAACTGTATCGGCTCTGAGATATAAACCCAATTAAAGTGTGTCTGGCTTTTTCAAAATCAAAGGGGAGATAAGGCTGCTGCTAGCAGCTTTCTCATTTCATGCTCTTTACCAAACCACTTGACTTTTTGCCACCTCATTCCTAGCAGTTAAATCTTGGATCATGTGGGTGGGTTAAACACCCCAGCTTGAGTAGGACAGCCAGCTAATTTGAAAACAAATCCCATGTAGACACAGGCATGTGCATCGACTTAGCACCCATCACTCCAAACATGTGTTTTGGAAATTAGAAGTTCTTAGTAGGGCATTTGAGGTGAACAGCTCTGTGTCCCTGTCCACTTCTGTTTTCTGCGATAAAACCATGAGAAGTGTCCATATTCAGAAATAGAAAATGAATGAGCTATTTCAGGAACATCCCCTTAACCAAATACCACTCAGACCTCTAGCTATCTGACCATACCACAAGTCTCCTTGATGATCCACAAAGATATAACAGTAACTTTCCAAATTTTTTTTTCAAGAGGAAGGTATGATCAACAAGAAGTATCTCTCATTCCCTGCCTATCTACCGTGTGAGCAGCCTTGCTTAGATGTTCTGTCTTGTACCATAGTCAGTAGCTGAGCACATGACATAGAGAGGTGGAGGGCCTGGCTGTTCCAGCTCTCAGTTTGAATCTTCCCAGCTTGGGTCCCAGACACCTGGGTGAGTGACTGAGCCCTGTGGGATTCCAGTTCCCAACCTTGGAGCCACCACAGCCCGTGCTGAGCAGAGCAGAGCAGTGCTGAGCTGTCCTTCCCCCAGGCAGATGGAAGATTCTCAAACAAAGTGAATTCTGTTCTATGTTTTGATTGACTCAATTTGGGGTCGTTTGGTCCAATAGCAATAGATAAGGAGAACAATGGGGATAAAAATACCTGCTCTACTTAGAGGGTTATTGTGAAGCAGTACAAGGATGTGTATAACATACTGTGTAGATGCTATTGCATTAGACAAACACAAGGCATTATTATAGGGTGATTCCCGTAACACGCAAGCATTAGCTATGTATATACGACAGAAGTTTTAGCTGTGCTCCGCATGGGCGCTGAATTTCTAGATCTGCTGACCTTGCCTGGGACTTCTCAGAGGCCATTGATAAAAACAAAGATAGGCTAACACAGATTCACAAGAATGATGATATACTCTAATTAACAAATCTATAGTTTAATTTTTAAAAATTGGGCTATCCACAATATGATCAAAGGACTTATGAGAAAGGAGGTCCTATAGCACTGTCTATCAATGGCGCTGCCTAGCGAGGACACGCACTTACAGCTGTAGGAGGAACACCGCCTCATTCCGCCGGTATCTCTGACTGTGTGCACTCATTTGGAAATAGCATCACAAGTCTAAATTCAAGGCCATTGTGAAAGCAGTTGGGCCAGGCCGCTGGTGGGCCCCGAGCTGGACACCTGGTCTGGCAGGCCCAGTGCCGGTGGCCTGATCCTCTAGCCCTAAGTGGCCTCAACCTCTCCAATGACCGAGGGAGCTGGGCGCCTGTCTGCCCAGAGTCTAGTGAGCTAAAGAGCCTCTTTTCTTCCTTGTCCTTGTCCTTCCCCAAGCTTCCTCGTACCAGGTCTCAAAGGTTCCTCTCGGAGCCATTGCGTCTCTCCTGCTGTAAACAGCTACCACAACCGGAACAATCGACGTTTGTACGGGGAATTGCCGGTGGCCCAGCGTGTGCGCAGACAGCCTCTAATCTGAACCTTCCACCACAAGCATCATCGTTATTCCAATGTAGTCATTAGTGTGATTTCAAGCTTACACAGCGGGGAACAATGGTCTCAGAGGTGAACGACTTGTCTGAGATTAGTGGCAGAGCCTAGACATCGATGCAGGTATTGAGTGCCACCTTCTTTCCATTGTGCCACGCCGTGTCCTTGCGGGCAGACAGAGCGGCACCTCTGGATACACAAGCAGTTGTCGCGATGATTGTTGTCATTGTTCCCTGGCTTGGGTTCACTCCATGTGCCTTCATTTTCCTTTCCATAAAAATAATTTTCTATTTACGGAATAGGATCATGTAATGGAAACCTACTGGGAAACCAATATAGTATATTTCAAACCTCAGTTTACCTATTAGTTTCTAGTTTTTTTAAATAAAATAACAATACAACAATGACTGAAAGTACAATAAGAATAAACGACAGAAGTTGATAGTGTTTGGTATTTAAGAGTTTACAAGGTGCTTTTATCATGCATTGGATTTTCACAACTGCCTGGTGTCCTATTTTATAGCACCAGTAACTGAACCTTACAGAGGTGAAACATGTAGTCCACGGTCTCTGAACAAGTAAGGCTTGCCCTGTGATTTGTACTCAGGTATTCGGCTTCTCTACCTTTCTCAGTGCACCTGGAGTGGCATAACTTGGAGTGGGAGAGAATATTGCTGAGCAATATTCTGTGTGCTGAGCAGTGCTTTTGAAACTTCATCATGCCAGGTGACTCTGGGGAGCTGTGAACACTCAGATTCCTGGGCCCAATCACCCTGCTCCAGTAGCTCTGGGATGAGGTCCCAGCATTCGTGTTTCTAACAAGCTTCTAGCTTGTGTTGTTACTTGCTGTCTGTGTACAAGGCTTTAAGGCTGAGAAAGTAGGTGACTTGGCCTTCAAACAGTCCCAGCATCTCTAAAGGAGGTTCATAGTATTACCTAGCTCGCAGAGCCTGCTGTTTAGGACACATTATTATGAATTCCCATTCTAAACTCAATCCCAGCTAAGGACACCCACCTCCCCAGTGATGAAAGGTGTATTAGCACAGCTACTCTCCCCTCTTCCCCCCATGGGGATGGGCAGGAAGAGGGGTGAGAAAGGAACTGGGGGCCCCCTTCCCCGCCATTCTCACCCACTGCCATGGTCCGCTTCTTTGTTCACACCAGCCCTGGCCAGACAGCCAGACTCCATGCAGAGTTTTGTCCTCTTGCTTAGTGTAGTACAGGAATTACTGGAGTTTTGAGAGTGCCAACAGAGGTCAGCACGGAGGAGGAGCCAGAGCAAAGGGCCCCACAAACCGCATGTTGGTACATCAGCCTCTGAGGGAGAGCAAATCAGCCCCATGTGGATTCATTTACTCCTGAGCTTTGGAGTTGGGTTGAAATCCAGGCTCTGTCATGGGTTCAACACGTGGATTTCTGTGCATTACTTTGCTGCCTTGAGCTGGTTTCTTTACTGTAAAAAGGGATTAAAGGTATCCTACAGCACAGTGCACTCAGGAATGGCAGCTGTCGTTACTATTAATGTTAGTATTCACTCAACGGGGATAATCCTACACGTATGTGCCAAGCAATGTGTCAGGCACTGGCAGTACAGAGGTCAATACAACACCACATCCTGGAGAAACGTGCAGCCTGGTTGAGCAATGAGCACATGTTACAGCTGCTGTTCTTTGCAGAGGTACAGAGGCCACCACCACGGAGGAGGACTGGCAGGGAGCAGAGGAGGGTTCTCTCCTGCAACTCGCAGCCTTCGGATTCCTCCCCCCTTGCCTTCCAGGTACCTTCCCTGTCCCGAGGAGGCAAATGAAGACGCCCACTGCTTAAAGGACAGCCCTGCAGAAGTGTCCTGGTCACTGTGCCCTCGGCATCCCTGGTCTGCTGCCTGCCTGAGCCCTGGCCAGCCCAAATCCGTGTCCACTGGGGTGACTTTGCACTTCCGCTCAGCACACCGTCTCCCCACAAGGCATCTCATTCAGGTTTGGAAAGTTACAGGCTGACGCAGCTCTGGAGTTTTGTTGGACTTTTTTTTTCAAATGTTTCATTTCTTTCCTTTTAGGATCTGTGCCCCAGTTGTTCTGGGAAACTTGTGACCTCTCTGTGTTTTTAATTAGAAGATGTCATTTTTCCATGGCAACCTGCCGTGGTGTCCTAAATAGAGGATCTGTAAAATCAGTTTCCCTCTGAGTGGCCAAGCAACTGGAACAGGAGGCTGCCCAGGGAATGCTGATGCCTAGGCCCGGTGGGGAAGGTCCCCCACCGGGGGGCTGGCCCCTGGGGAAAGCCCCCCAGGCAGAGAATCGCCACCAGGAACTCCTGCTTCCATAGACCTTCAGCATAGTGGGCTCTGCCGGGAACACTCTTGATTTGGGCTTATAAAACCTGGTTCTTGATGGTTGTGTTGGGGAATTTGCCCTTTCTGACTGGCATGGGAACAAAACCATGTCAGCCATGAATTACGGCCTCTCCGGGGCCAATACCCCATAGGTAATAACTTACAGAAGCCAGAACAACATTGATGGGAACCAGTTGAAACCAGCCCAAGCTCCATGGTGGCCAAATGTGAATGGCCCCATTCACTGCCCGCATCTCACCCTCATGGGGAGGTCTTTGGGGAATGATGAAGGAAAGAGAGAATTTAAGCACCACGCTTTGCAAGTCAACACTGAGGAAACAGTAGTTCAATCATTTGGCAGAAAGAAAAAAAGGAAAGTGACTGGTTTCAAAAAGAATGCCCTAAATTTTGTAATTCTGGTTTTCCTTCCTTCTATTTTTTTTAAAGAGCATCATGTCATTCGTCAGGCATACATGTTGATCCATGAAAGTCATGGTGACCATGGAGATTAGTAGACTGATGCATTTTTGAATGGAGTGGTAAAATGATATGCCGAGTTCTTCTACACTTGATCTAGATAGAAGGGCACCATGAGAAACCCCAAAGTGACCATTCATTCAGTGCACATGTTATTGAAAACCCAGTAGGTGCTAGGCCAACACTTATTGATGGCTTGTTATTCTCAGGAACTGTTCAAGTGAGACAAATGTATTCATTAAGGACTCATAATACTAATACCAATATTATAGATCGCTTATTCTGTGCCAAGAATGATTAGAAGCATCTTCATGTCTAACTAAATTTATATTTACATTAGTTTTCCCCAACTTGCAAGAAAAAAATAAAAATAAAAACAAGGCACAGAGAGGTTGGGTGACTGTCCCAAGGTCACAGTCTGGATATGAAACCGGGCAGTCTTGGCTCCAGTATGTCTGTACTCATAATGGCTATAAATATTACTTCTTCCTACTGCGTGTATGAAAGTTTCTGGGATCAGGAAAGCGTATTTAACCCTGAGCTCATTCCTGCCTCAGGGTCTTGCACTGGCTGTTCCTTCCGCTTGGCCTGTCCTTCCCTCCGTCTTCTCCTGACTGTCTCCTTCTCATCTTTCAGGGCTCAGCTCAAATGCACTTCTGGGAAGTGCTTTCCCTGATCCCCGAACTCTCCCCCGACTCCAAGCCTCAGTCACTCTGTCTTGTTTTCTTGTTTTAGGTTCTTCAGAGTGCTTTTCATGGTCAGACATTGCTGCTCCTCACCGCTGACTAAGATGTGAGCTCCAGGATGGGTGAGATGGCCTCAGTTCCTGCCCTATCGCTTGTACGTAGAATACTGCCTGGCATGGAGTTAGTCACTCAACGACACATGACTGCAGCACTGTGGATTAGGTTTTGTCCTGAGCACTAATTATAGTAACGGCAGCACCAATTATAACAGCAGCAGTGGGGGAAGCTGGGATGGCTCAGCAGGTTAAGTGCTTGCTTTGCAGCCCCGGAGTCGAGGGATCGAATCCTGGCCCCGGCCCATGCGGACCCATATGCTGAACTGGGGTGTGCCCCCAGTTCAGTTCTTGCCAGGGCGTATGTGGGAGGCTCCCGGCCCAGTTCCTGCCCTGCGCAGCCCCGTGCCCACCTGTGGAGTGAAACTATATGGAAAACTAATGCTGTCAACTATGGAGACTGCTCTGGGCCCTCCCCCTTCTCTCTGTCTCTCTCTGTCTGTCTCTCTTTCTGTCAAGGAACAATAAAGAGTGGGGGGAAGCAGCAGCAGTGACAACAACTCTAATAGGTAATAACAATTATGTGTTTATTACGAGTCAGATACTGTGTTAAATGTTTCTCATCGATTCCTAGGAGGTGGCTCCTATGATTGTCTCCATTTCACAGAAGAGGACACTGAGATCTAAAGAGAGGATGTGATGCTTGTGTCATCACAAGGCTGAGAAGCGCTCAGGGACACATTGACACACCTACCATGAAAACCATGAAGCTATTGCTACTGAGAGGAAGGGCGTGGCCAGCCAGCGCACACAGTGGCAAGGCCCTAAGTGCCCGGGGGACTCCACGTCCTTCTTAGTTAAAGAGGGAAAGTTGAAGTTTCATAGTTAGGAAGTGGAAGGGTCTAGAATTGCAGTGCGAAACAGTAGTCAGAACCTGGGCACTGGCTTTCAAATACGTGGGTTGGGATTCTGACTTTGGCCCTTCCCAGCTGCCTAAGCCCAGCGAGCTCTCCTGATCTCTTTAAGCCTCAGTCTCTCCACCTGTGAAATGGGATCGTGGGCCCAAGTCGCCTGCTCAGCAGAGATGCTGTGGGGTGTAGGTGAGGTGGGGTATGGGAAGAGCAACTAGCTCTGTGACGTGTGCATGGTCAGCGCTCAGGAAGTACTGGTATGTCTTTTTCTCCTCCGTTCCTTTGCTGCAGCTCATTCAGTATTTATACCCTGCCCCCAAAGACCCTGTGGCTTCTGGCTGTTTGAATTGCATGTCCTCAAATTCAGTCATGAGCTCTATAGGTCACCTGTGGCCACATGGCTGGCTGTCTTTGGCCTCGTTAGAGGAAGGATGGCTGGAAAGTAAGAGGAAAAAAAAAGACCAAGAAAAAGATTTCAAGGAAAAGAACAGAAACTTCTTTGATGGGGGAAAAATGTGTGGGAGGAGAGACTATTGCAGGAACCACAGCGCAAGAAGAGCCCCGCTGAGGAAACAACGGTGTCAGTCAACCACAGGTCATCGAGGATGCCACACGTGGAGCAGGGCGCACCTGGGAGTGAGTCACCTTCGCTCCTACCAGCACCTAGAACCCGCAGGCCTCTCGTCTGGTTCCCAAGCCCACACGCAAATGGACACTTGAAAGCCGACACAGCGGGGCAGCGGGCCTGCCTTACCTGGCAGGGGGGCCCTGAGCTGAGGCTGCCCAGCACCTTGCCCAGTGCCGCATGCCATGCACAGGTACTTGTTAGCTTCTGAGACGCCTCTCAGGCCTCTATTGCAGGAGACTTTCTTGAGCCATGAAAGTGTGAAGTCAAAAGGCAACGTTAGAGGTGGATGGGCTAATTGATTCTGAGGGTTTACTAATTTCGTAGAATGGCTGCAGCCAGTGCTTAGGTGGATATTTGATTTATTTTAAAGTAGATTTTTGTTTTCTATGGGGGTAAGGGGGCAGTGGATAAAACTAAACCTCACCTATGAAGCAGGGGCCCCTTCTCCCCTTGTGGCAGGTCCACTGAGGCACCAAGGGGGCATGACCAGCTTGCTGGGCATAGACGGCCTGAGTCAGTACTGGGGAGGAGGCAAGGAGTGCTCTGGAAGATTGAATGAGGTTGTAAGGTTGGACAGATAAAAAGTGTGACTTACAATAACATGTTCTTGCTGGAAGTGAACAAAGGCAGAAGTCACACCATGAAGGGCTTTAGATTTCACACACAGGAGCTTATTCTAATCAGGGGGTGGCTACCGGAGAACTTGAGCTGGGGGGTGTTGAGGTCAGATTCAAGTTTCTGTAGGATCCCTCTTGAAACTGTATGAGAAATAGGGTGTAAGGGTAGACTGAAGATAGCTGTAGCAGAGAACAGAGAATGAGAAGAGAAAAAGGGCAGAACTGAGGGATATTTAGAAGAGAAGGCCATGCTGATTGTTGGATAGGGAAGTAAGAGAAAGAAAAGCGTTAAGGATGCTTCGTGGTGTGCCACAGGTGAAAATGCTCAGCAGACAGTTGGGGACATGGGTGGTGCAGACACTGATCTTTGTTTACATAACAACCACTCCCCAGGGCCCACCTTCCTCCTGATTAATTCAGTCATAGGGAGAGATCCTTTGAAGGGCAGAGGCCAAACCCCCAGGGATCATATGATTGGTGCAAAGAAGTCACGCTCATCTCATTCCCCTCGACCACTTAGTCCAATCGTGAGCAAGTGATTAATTTGTTTTGGTGAATGAAACACAATGAAGGGCTTCCCTTGACGAAGCAAAAGGCAAGTTAACTGGGGAAATAGCCCTCTCACTACTGCCCCTTCTTCCTGCCCAGAAGGGATCACAACCCTCATATCCAACATGTCCCCCGGCAGCAGCCATCTTGTGACCATGAGACAAGCGCATGGGCACAAAGCCAATACGCCGAGGATGGTGGAGTAGAGAGTGACAGTCTGGTCCCCAATGGCTCCTTTGAGCATCTTCTATTGCTGAATGACTTGTTAGGTAAGATAAAACGTTCTGTTAGTTAAAGGTATTTATTTATTTAGGATAACATACAAGTATGTTAGGGTAATAAGTTGACTCCCAAAGTGATGACTCTGACATGTAGACATTTAGTTCTTGGTTTGGAGTTGTCCAGGTTGTTTCAGGCTGCTGGTGGCACAAAGCTCAGGGACACAAACCAGGGGCTGTTTTCAACAGGTGGCTGCCAAGGCTGCTGTGGGCAAGAATCACAGCTAGCTGGCAAGGGAAGGGGGTAGAGCCGCCCTCTGGGGAGCTTTTGCGGGCCAGGCCTGTAAATGGCCCACGTCACTTCTGCTCCCATTCCACTAGAGAGAACCGAGTCGATGGCTACATCTGAACACCAGGGAAATGGAGCAATTGGGGGTAGCCAGGGAACAATATTCCAGGTTCTGTATAAGGAAGGCTGTAAATTTAATATTGTTGTTATTTGCAACTAAAAAAAAAAAAAAAGTCCTAACTGATCCTGAAATAACACAGGAAGTGCTCCCAGTGTCATTCAGTTCCTTCCTCTCCCCCTCACCCCGACTCCTGAGGCTTCGGACAGAGAACTCTGACTTTTCTGAACTTAACAGTATAAGCCAGGAGAAAGGCAAAAGGTACGTGCACTGTCCTCCACCAGGGTCTAGCTTGGCATTTGGATTCTCTCGGAAGGGTGTCCCCGTGAGGCAGTGATCTTTTCTGATAACTTTCGTTACTCGACTGAATATGTACTGATGATCCCCAGAACCCGCATTGACACAGCCTGAGGGTCTCATGGGTGTGTGGCGTATACATCATGGTAGACTGTCCAATGTCATCCATCCATCTGGTTAACAGTGTCCTCCAACATCCTCCCCTCAAAACTCTCAATCACAGTGGCTAAGCCAAAAGAGAGCACTCAGTGGCGACTTGGTCTGGAAACTTGGGGATGTAGGCACTAGTTAGCGAGAGTCCTATCTGTTTATCATTTAAATACATTCTACAAGGGCAGGAGCCATATTATGTATATCTCATGGCATCCCCCGCCCCCTGCCATACTCTGCAAGGTGAGGGAAAGAATAACTGACATACATGGCGTTCTTCCTTGAAGCCAAACATCATGCTATGTGTTTGACCAGAGGAATCTCATTTAATTTTCATAAAAGCTTTATCAGGTGTGTAGTATAACTGTCACCATTTTACAGATGAGGAAACCAAGCCTAAAAGAGTAGCCACCCAAGTAACAGAGTGTACACACAAATGGCCAAAACAGGATCCAAGCCTGAAGGTCCAAACTGGTACCCTAACCACCTCCACCCTTAATCCCTGTTGGAAGGATTGAAGAACTAGGTAGCACACCTGGCTGGCATCTAGTAAGTAAATGCTCAGTGAACGGCCATTATTGTTATTATATCATAATTCCTTCTTAATAGGTGCACATCGTGTAATTTTTTTTATTAGACTGCAAAGCAAGTCTGGTATCAGTGGGCTGTCTTTGTGTGACTATGAGAGAGAAGCTGCCAAAGACGTTTCTCTTGTTAGGAAAGGCAGGGATTTTGTGACACGGGAACAACTGAGGTCTTGGTGACAGGCAATATGTTGGGGACCTGGCGCAGAGAAATAAAAGGTTCCAGCAGTCAACCTTCTAATGTATTCAAATGTATAAGCCTTTACTTACTTATACTTATGAATCCATTGGAGAGCAACATTAGATCGAATCAATTAGTCATTATTCTGATCACTTTTGCTTATGTAGCTCATTTTTTCGATATAAAAGTTTTATAAAACTTGAAAAATGCCATGAAGAAGAGGAAACAGCAACATAATTCTACAGCTCAAAGATGGCTCCATTGACATTTTTGTGTTCTAATGGACATTTGAGTCATTTTTTGTTTGTTTGTTTGCTTTGTTGATAACATGAGAGACCCTTGGATTCCCATGCACTGGAGTCATAAAATTTTTTAAATCCTGTCCCTTTGGCTCAGGACACAGAGTAGTCCTATGACTGGCTCATGCTTAGAACCTCGAGTCCCCAGGGGGCACTTAGACAGATCCTGGCAGGGCAGTGGTCAGAGGGGCCCCTCTGTGCAGGGGGACAGAGTCCCTGATATCTCAGGGAAAAGCCAGGATTCTGCACAAGGGTCGCCCCAGTCCAGGAGGAAGTTTTCCTGGGCCCAGTTCCCACTCTTGTGGTCACATCCCGGTGACGCAGCAGGAAGCCGGCCTCCCCAGAGCCCAGGTCTCTCACAGGAAAGTCACTGGAGGTTCGGCATGGGCAGGAGGGCCCCGCAGCCTGGGTTTGCAGCCGCCTTCCCCACCCACAGCGTTTGTTCACGGGCTGGCATGCTGGCCTCTGGGCTGCACGGCGGCATTTCTTCCACCTGGTCCTGGTGTTTGTGGTGATGCCCATGTGGTGCCATAACTCACTCCTCTCTGCACGCTCCAAGAGACTTCCACATGTGTCGCCATCCAGGCAGGCAGCATGAGCTCCCTCCCTCTAGACATCAGGTACTAATGGTTGAGCAGAGAGAACTTATTTTCCAGTTGGAAAAAATGTGATACTCTGAAGCTTGGACCTGTCCTGCCTTTGGCTCAAGTGGCTCCTGGTGGCCATGAGAGGAGGGGAGGGTCATCGCACTGATCTTCAGGCTGAATGGAATGTACTTTGCTGAGATGAACGACACCGCTCTGCTACTGTGTGGGCATCTTTCCACTTTTCCTTATGTGCTCTCCACAGAGCTGATGAGCTCACCCTGAGGGTCCCTCCCCAGAGTCCCCCCAGCTAAAGGAACAAGCAAAGGAGGGGAGTTCAAAAACCCTCATGGCTGGGGCAGGTTTTCCACACCCACTGCTCGACATTAGGCAGATCACCTTACCTTTTGGAGCCCTGAGCTTCCTTGAAAGTTTATTCTCTTGATTGGACAACGGATTAGCTGACATTCCTGGTAGCTGTCAGCCTAAGAGTAAGTGATGTTCATGACACCCAGCCCTGAGCACCTCCTGAGCTGTCAGGAATCCCAAGGCTGCATACATTTTATTCATTCAAATTCCTTGAAGACTGGGCATCAGTGTGATTTACTTACAGACTCTAGTGACCAGAAGGGTAGGGCTCCCAGAATCAGACAAGGCATGTTCACCCAATTCTTTGTCCTTTACCTTGAGGATGATGTCATGGAATGTGTTACAAGAATCCCAGCAGGGTTGAAGTGACACTTACAGGACTATGGACTTGTCCCAGACACCCCAGGAAGACTTGCGATAGGCCTAGGGCAATGGCTTTTGGCTACAAAGCCCACTGCTCTGTGAAGCCCCCTCTATGAGCCCCGCAGTCTTATACATCGTGTGTCGCTCAAAAAGGTTTCTTGAGCTTGGATTTCTCCAGGCAGGTCATCTCTCTGCCCCTGCCAGCTGCCCTATGACACGATGCTTTCTCTGAGGTCCAGCTAGTCCATCTGCCTGTGCTAAACGTACTTCACCCCATGGCACAGCGGCTATGTTACAATGAGGCGCACCTTCACCCCTGGGGCAGCTCAAAACTCAAACTGTACATGCAGATGAAGGTGATTTGGGGGGTTAGCCTGTGACTCAGAACCACAGCTCCGCAGGCCTAAGGCAGGATTTGGACTCCAGTGTTTCATTCTGTCAGGGCCCAGGGAGGCCATCCTGTGATCTCCCACCATGGCGGATTGATTACTTTGAATTCAGGTTACTTAAGAAACTGTCAGTGCAAGAACGCTCTGACCTCCCTCCCTCCCCCTCTCTCCCTCTACCTAAAAGCAGGAGATAAATCTCCTAGGTGAAAGGTTCCCTTGCACCTGTAAGCTAATGAGAGACATCCCTGTCACCAGAGTTAGGAAATTCAGGGTCAAGAAGCATTAACATCCTACTTGTAGGAAGATAGAATACGAGTATTCCTCTTGCTGGGTCCAACTTATAACCCTGGATATTACATGTGGAACAAGCAAAGAAGAGTCTGAAAGGTGAGAGGTAGAGAGCACAGGCAGACAGGCTAGGACCACAGGATCCAAAGGGTGGCACCCAGGGGAGTGCACAGGGTTTCTTTTCACCTTACGTGTCTGGGTGCTGGCGACACAGCAACACAGATATGCCGGGGGTGGGGGGGTCAGACATAAAAGCCCCAGCAGGAGTCTGCTCTCTCTAGCCAAAGCACCGGCAAGAGGAAACGCCTGGAGACAAAAACCGTCCTCCTCCAATCAAATATCAAAGAAAAAACTGTGGTCCCTGGTTCCACCAACACCAGCCAAGACCACGTGATAAGCCCAGACTTGCACACTCTCTGGGCTGTAAGGAGATGCCCCCACCCAACACACCTCACCTGCTGTGGGCGGGTGCCAGGGGAGGCCTAGCAGGACTTCCATCCCCACTGGTTACATTCAAACAGAGGAAAAGTCTCAAATAAATAATCTAGGTTGCCACATCAAGAATCTAAAATGAAACATACATACATACATACATACATACATACGAATCTATAATAGAGGAGGAAAACAAACCCAAAGAAAATGAAGGAAGGAAATGATAAAGATGAGAAAAATTGAAAAAAAGAGAGAAAAATTGGTGAAAGAAAGAGCTCACTCTTTGAAAAGATCAATAAAATTGGCGACCCTTTAGCAGAACTGACAAGGAAAAAGACAGAGAAGACACAAATTATTAATGTCATTAATTAATTATTAGTAATAGAACATGGGCTAGCACCATAGTCTCTACACACACCAAAAGGACAAATTAATAAAACCCACCCATTATGAAATATTATTCTGGAAATCAAATTCATTATTTAAAATCTCCCCCTAAAAAGAAATCTCCTGACCCAGATGGTTTCACAGGAGAATTTTATCAATTTTTTTTAAAAAGAATAAAAAGAATTAACACCAACTCTACAAAACATCTTATAGAAAGTAGAAGGGCAAAGAATATTTTCCAACTTATTTTATAAAGTTAGTATTACCATGAGACTAAAATCAGACAATGTCAATACAAAAAAAGAGAACTACAGAAAATGCCTCATGAATTTAGAGACAACATATTAGCAAATAGAATTCAACAATATATAAAAAGGATTATACTCCATGACCAAGTGGGGTTTGTTCCAGGGATGGAAGGCTGGTTCATTATTTGAAAATCAGTCAACTGAATCTACCTTACCAATAGGCTAAAGAAAACGCACATAATCATCTTAATTGAAGGGAAAAAAGCACTTGACAATATTCAACACCTATTCATAATAAAATTGGAGACAACTAGGAATAGAGGGGGACTTCCTCACCTTGATAATGAGCATTTACAAAAAAAAAAAAATCTACAGTTACCATTATTTTTAATGATGAAAAACAGAATGCTTTCCTGCTAAGATCAGGAACAAGGCAGGATTATCTTCTGTTATCACTGTTATATAACGTATTTCTGGAAGTTTTAGCTAGTGCAATAGGCAAGAAAAGGAAATAAAAGGAATACAGATCAGAGACAGAGATAAAGAGAGACACACACACACAAAGAGAAAGAGAATTGTCCCTTTTTGCAGATTACATGACTTTCTATGTAGAAAATCTTAAGGAATCAACAAAAGAAACCTCCCAGAACCAATAGATGTGTTCAGCAAAGCCACAGGCTACAAGATAAACAAAAATTAACTATATTTCTGTATGCCAACAATAAACACATAGATACTGAAGTTAAAAACACCATACCATTTATAACCACTAAAAAAGAAAAATGAAATACTGAGGTGTAAATCTCACAAACATGTACAGGACTTGTGTACTGAAAACTATAAGACACTGATCAAAGAAAGTAAAAATAAACGAAAAGACATAGCATATTAATGAATTGAAAGTCCCAGCTTAGTAGAGTGGTCAATTTTCCCCAAATTGATACACAAATTTAATGCAATTCATATTAAACTCCCTGCCAAACTTTTTGTAGATCAATACACGACTGTTCTAAAATTTATGTGGAAATACAAAGAAACTGGGATAGTTAAAACAACTTTTATAAAGAAGAGTAAAATGTGAAGAGTCCATCTACCCAATTTTACAACTTATTATATAGCTAGAGAAATCAAGGCTGTTTGGTGTTGATGAAGGGATAGGCACATAGGTCAACAGAAGAGAATAAAGAATCTAAAAATAGATCTACATAAATATGCCAACCTGATTTTTATAAAGTTCAAAAGCAATTCAATAAAGAAAATATAGCCTTTTTAACAAGTAATGTTGAAGCAACTTGTCATCAAAGGGTAAAATAATAAACTGGATCTAGATCTCACACCGTATAATACAATAAACTCAAAATGGATCTTGGATTTACATGCAAAATGTTAAAGTATGAAAAAAAAAACCACACAAAAAAAACTTTGGGACTTGAGCTAAGCCAAGTTTTTAAACTTGACACCACAAGCACAATCCATAAAAGGAAAAAAGAGTGATTAAATAGATTTAATCAAAATTAAAAATGTTTGGGTCAGTAAAATACCTTGTTAAGAGAATAAAGAGGCAAGTTTCAGGCTGAGAGGAATTATTTGCAAACCACATATCTAACAAGATATTAGCATTGAGAATAAACAAAAAATTCTGATACCTCAACCTTAAATAAACCAAACAAACCAATTAGAAAAGGGGCAAAAGACATGAACAGACATTTCACTGAAGAGGGTTTACAGATGGCAAGCACACAAAAAGTTGTTCAACATCATTAGTCATCAGGGAAATGCAAATTAAAACCACAATAAGATGTCACTACATACCTACCAGAAAGACTAAAATAACAAATAGTGACAACAGCAAATGACGGCGAGGCTGTGGAACAATTGGATCACTCATACACTGCTGGTATGATTATTATATGTATTAATAAAATGGAATAGTCACTCCGGAAAACAGATTGGCAGTTTCTTAGAAAACTAAACATGTGGCTATCATACAACCCAGCAACTGCACTCTGAGCATTTACTCCAGAGAAATAAAAAGTTATTTTCAAAACAAAAACTATATGCAAATTGTCATAGAAGCTTTATTCCTAATACCCCCGAACTGGAAACAACCCAGATAGCTTTCAACAGGTGAATGGTTAAAAAAAAAAAAAAATGCTACATCCATACCACAAACTACCATTGATACTTTGAAACAAAAAGGAATGAATTATCTATACACACAACAACCTGAATGAACCTTCAGGTAATCATGCGAAGGAAAAGATTACAAGTCATGTAAATCTATTTATATAACAATCTTAAAATGACAAAAGCATAGAAACAGAAGACAGTAGCAGCTTCATCAGTTGAGGAGGGAGTGAGGGCCAGAGAGAAGTAACTGGCTATAAAAGGGCAACCTGAGGGATCCTCCTGGTGACAGAAATATTCTGTGTCTATACTGTATCACTGTCCGTTTCCTGATTGGGATATCACACTTCGGTTTTCTAAGATGTTATGCTTGGGGAAAACTGCATATTATGGATGGAATGATGTCCACTTAAGTTCTTATTTCGAAGCCCTGACCCCACAATATGTCCCCTAAAAAGGTAACTAAGGTTAAATGGGGTCATAAGGATGGGGCTCTAATCCAATTAGACCAGTGTCTTATAAAAAGAAAGGGGATACCGGACTAGCTCAGCAGTTGAGCCCTTGCCTCACAATTGCCAGGTCTGGGGTTCAATTCCCGGCCCTGGCCCTTGTGAGTCCATGTGCTGAACTGTGGCCCAACTGGTAACCACCAGAATGGCTCAGTGGTGAAGGTTCTTGCCTCCCATGTGGGAGACCCCCAGCTCTGTTCTCACCCACATGGCCCCACATCCACCTGTGTGCAATGAAACGGTCACAACTAATGACGTATAACTATGGAGACTGCTCTGTCTGGGCCCTCCCCCCTTCTCTCTCTCTCTCTCTCTGTCTCTCATGCAATAAAATAAATCTTAAAAAAAATAAAGATCTGTTTTGCTAATTTGTTTTTGTTCATATATATATATTTGTTATTTATAGGCATCTGCCTTTTTTTTTTGTATCTACTTCCTTGTGCCACATTTACAGATTTAAAGTTTATCTGACAGATTTGATTTTTCCGTTAGTTTTTTTCTCCAGTAACAACTTTTACTCTACTGAGTTTTAGCCTCAGACATAGAAAGGCCTTAAGACATGGTCACTGTTATTATTATGTGTTCTTTGTCAAAGCAGAGGTAGACTCTTTGGGCCTCACAGAGGCAGAGTGCAAAGTTCAGGCTAAAAGTATCCAGCTTGACCAGTGAGAGATGGAGTTAGGACACGGAACACCGTTGACACACTTCAAATTATGTCAAGGTTGACTTCTGGCCGCCCAGGTAAGAAGCTGGCCCCTTCCACAGCAACCTCTCGGAGAACTTCAACAGTCCTATGAACTTTTCTGTCCTGTTGTCACCTGAATTCAGAGTCGCTAATAACATGGGATGGGAACATTTCCTCCCATTCTTCCAGACCTGCCAAGCTGCAAAAGACCACTGAGGCCAGAAGTCCATCCTTGTTGCATCAGCAAATAGCACTCCAGGAATGGCCGCCTTTCACCCCCACTGCTCTGTGGCAAAGGGGAGGAAGACAGGATGGCTGGGAAGAAACCAGCAGTGGGGGCTCTCTTGAGTCTGAAACAGAGCTGTGGAAAAAAAACCCTGAGAAAGCCCCTTGGAAAGAATGGGAAAGAATCTACATAAAAGATTTTATTGCTTATGACAAACTCCTACTGCTCGCATAAATTTTTTTTACAAACTCGACTAACATTGTAAATGTGCAATGTAAACACACACACACCATATTGCCTAGGCTGCATTTATAGTGTGCCCCTCAAGAAAATACTGATTTCAATTTAAATATCTTTAAATGCAAATGCAAAAATGATTTCAGGAATCAAATTTTCAAAGACCTTCCCATTCCTATTTCATTCAAGATAATTCTTCTACTATCACACACTAGGGCAGATATTTACATTTTATTTAATTTACAGATGTGCTATGTGCTACTCCTTAATCTACCAGGATATTTTTGCTACCCACCTCTCTCTACACAGTGGTGCTTCATAAGATGCTCAAGATATGGTACATTTATGACATCATTTGTTTTCCCAATATTGCTGTAGTAGAATTTTTTTTTAAGGGCAAACAAGGTAACAAGCAGGTTTATTCTCTTCGTTATACAGAATGAGGGAAATGAGACATGGGGAAAGATATGGATTTCTATTCAATCATCAATTTATTCATTTGTCAGTTACTTACTGAGAGCCATCATCATCCCTGCGTCTGGTTGCTATGGTTACAATAACTGCCTGGTCCCTCTTCTCTGGGAGTTTCTAGTCTTACAGGGGAGTCAGATTGTTATTTGCCAAATGCAAATCTGCTCATGTCATGTCTTTGCTTTTATTATTCCTGGGGTTTTTCCATAACTCTTAGGATAAAGACTAAAATGCTTATTATGGCTTAAATTGTTTTCACATGGTCTTACCCTGTGTCCACTAATACTAGCCTCATCTAATTTCTGCTCACACAGTCATCAAAGCTTAATCTCTCACCCAAGAGATTTTGATGTTTTTGGTTTTCTGAGAATATGTATTTGTTTAATTTCAGCATTTATTTTAATCAAAGTTTTAAAGGCCTATAGTTCAGAGAGTTGATATTTCTAATAGTCATGTTATCAAGAATAACAGCCCACTTTTCTGAAGACTCAACCACTTTTGTCTTTAGTCAACTCTTTTGATATTTACCTCTTTATCTTTCAATTACATTCTTGTTTTGCTATTTCTCCATTTTTCAGTTTTAAGCACCATCTGTTGACTTCACACAGAGGCTTTGGTTTTATTTACCCTCCACCACATTCTGTCCCCACCACTATAGTCTGACATGACTTCTCATTCTGAATCCAAATTGTATAATCAAAAGCAGACTTTACATGCTACAAATTGCAGCATAAAGTTATATGTATTTATTCCTGGTTCAGAAACATCTGAATGGAAGGCTCAGTGGGGATGTGTGTGTGTGTGCGTGTGGGGTGTGTGTGTGTGTGTGTGTGTGTGTGTGTGTGTGTGTGTGTGTGTGATAAAAGACCTTAACTGGTTTACTGGATTTTTCCACTAGAAGGAATCTTAGGAATCATTTCTTCCTCTCTTTTATGTTCAGATATATTGATACATTGGTTCAAAGTCATGTGGCAAACAGATGACAGACAGGGGACTAGCAGGCAGGCCTCTCCATTTCTAGTGCTCTCTGGCATATGCCATGCTGCAAACAGACTTTCAATGAAGATGAATTCAGAACTGCTCACTGAGCATCAGGGATTAGAAATGTGTGCCTACAGGTATCCTACTGGGCAGACAGGGACAGAAGTATTAGAGATGGGGTTTGAACCCAACTCAAGCTGAGCTTAACACTATTTTTTATTTAGATTTATTTTACTTTTGACAGACAGAGAGAGAAGGGGGAGGGCCCAGAGCAGTCTCCATAGTTGTACGTCATTAGTTGTGACATGGTTTCTTTCCACACAGGTGGGCACAGGGTCACATAGGGCGGGAACCGGGCTAGGGGGCCTGCCACATGGGAAGCGCACTCCAGTTCAGCACATGGATCCACACAGACTGGGGCCAGGACTTGATCCTTAACCCTGGGGCTGCAAGGCGAGCACTCAACCCATTGAACCATCCTGGCTTCCCCTATTTATTATTTTTTTTAATTGACATTATATTGCTTCTGTATCAGACCATGACCATCGCCAGCTCTTGGAGCCTGAAACTATCTGGCCTGCTGTCAGCCTCATAAACCTGTTGTAAGAATTAAATAGGTAAATACAGATGGAAATGCTGTGACTTGGAAGAATGCCTGACAGAGATGGTAAGCACCCTGTAAATGTCAGCGGCCATCATGATACCCCTCCTCCCCCCTCCACCTCCTCCTCCAATTCTCTTACCTTCCTCATTGCTGACAAAACTATCTTTTTTCTTGATCCTGACAAATACCCTTATTTTCCTTGATTTCCCTCGAGAAAGGTTTCAACTATTTCCTTCTTTTAGCCACTTGGAGTTGAAACTTTTATCTTCTCATTTCGTGTTCTTCACTTTTTTATACCTGCCTTTTTCCATTTGCTACTGGCTGCAAGTGGCTCTAGAATGATCCCATTAGGGTTCCACCGCCCTGGGGTGTGCTTCACTGTATCTCTTTACATCAGCCTTTCATTTCCTAACTCAGACCAAGAAGTCCCTCCTGGACCAGCAAAGACCCTCCATGGAAGCAGAAAGGGGCTCACACACCTCCACCTGCCTCCTCAGGGCTGACCGACTTCACACACCTCAGACTCCTTATCTGTAACATAAGGGCCCCGGACGACCTTGCCCTAAAAGTCTTGGATGTAAGAACTGGTTTTGCTTTATTTCAGACATTAGATCCCGCTCTACCGCTGCTGTATATTTTACATAAACTGCCTAAAGCTGCTGGGCCCCCTCATTGCCCTTTTCTCTGGTTTCATTCTTCCTTTAAAAATATATTTTTTTAGTTAGCTTTAGAACTGTTGGTAGAAGACATTGTGTATAGTACACTGTGGGGGAAATCATAGTAAAGTAAGGCCATCGTTCTTTCATCATTCTGGGAATACCCATTTGGGGTGAGGGGGGCAGGTAACTCAACACCTTCATATCTTTACATCCACTCCCTGTAATGAAATTAGAAAAATAAACCTGTTGGTAAGACCTGGATCTTTAGGGGTGACTTCTCTTCCTTTCTCGTACCCCTCCCTTCTTGCCTCTCCTCTCAATTCAATGATAACTTCTCTATATTTGAAATTCTCCTAAATCCTGTCTCCTTAAACACCACTGCTCTCAAAATTTTCCACTCTCGTTAGTATTTCAAATATCCCCTTGTCCAATGAAGAACACAACTGAAGAAAAGAGGGATTAAAATACAAAGGGAGTGCACCTACATGCATACCTGTTTCCTTGCAACATCTCATGAATGCTCAGAATTAGCCAAGAACTTTAACCAGACGCTAAGAACAGAGACCCTCATTCTAGTGCCTGCATCATATTGGGAACCTCCAGACCTTTGGCATCCAGTTGCCTAGGCTGAAATAGCTGAACCTCACAAGGTGGAATGGGGACCGGCAGTATGCGTAGAGAGCAGGTCACCTAGCAGGACCCTGAGGTCCCATAGACTTACCTCCAGTGGTCTACTGTTCTAGCTCTTGGGCAAGTGCGCTTGTCTGAAATAGGTATAACAGTACCCACCCACATGGCAGGGCAACTGGGAGAAAAGGCAGCACAGCCAAGTGGCTTAGCCACATGGATTGTGAAGTCAGACTTCGTGGGTTCAATTCCTGGCTCTGTCACTTAGTGTGGGAAACCCTTAACTTCTGCTTCACCCTCCCCATCTGGAAAGTAGGTATAATGATATCTACCTCCTGCGGCTACTGGGAGGATTAAGTGAGTTAATATATGATAAGCACTTAAAACAGTACTTGGCACTTGGCACTTAACTCAATTTGAATAAAAAAAGTTATTTGTGTGAAGCCCTAAGCACAGTATCCAGAATAAAATAAGGATATAAATAAATTTTCCTCAACTTTTTTAACCTTTAATTTTTTCATCTGTGAAATGGGGACCTAATAGCCTATCTTAACAGAGTTCTTAAGAACATAAAATATAGAAAGCACTTAATAGTTTGTGGCCCAAAGACTTACTGAATGGTAGTGATTATGATTATGCGTATTCACAGGCAATTATGGAGCTACCACCAATATGTGGGAGTTGGGAATGTCGGAGAACTCAGTGCAAAGCCTCCCTCCGGCCATGAGGTCAGGAGCTCAGCCCTAAGCGAGAGCCCTGCCCTGGGATTACAAGAGGTTCCGTTCAGCCTGGGGAGCGCTTTGAGTTCCCCGGGGGCTCCATGTGTCCAGGGCATTCCAAGTCTGAGCATGGTTGCTTCTGGTTTCTGCCTGGTATTTTAATTGGCATATTGAATTTCTTATCTACTTCTCTTTTGTGTTTTTAACAATACCCCTTTGTGGTCGCAGGCTGAGCGCAGAAAGAGTGGATCAGAAAGAGCTAGTGGAGAGAAATGCCCTAGACACAGTGTGAGACTGAAGCGCTGGCACCATCTGGTTGGGAACAGAGGGAGCTGGCTGTGGAGCCTGTGAGACATTTCCAGCAGGCCTGGGTCACAGGGGCACGCGGAGGTGAGGCTCAGGGGTCTTCAGAGGACCCGCTGACATCCTCTTGTTCTGCTTTCTCAAGGACCCCACTGTGCCTTACCCGCTCCCCCGAGCCTCACCCGAGTGCTTAAGGGCTTAGAGTCCTTCTGCATGGCCCAGAGGGCTACCTCAGAGGTAGCAGCAGCCTGGGTCCAAAAAAATGCATTTCTCAAAAACACGAGCCTGTCTGTGACCCTGCTAATGACAGCCACAAACCAAGGGGAAAGAAAAGCATATGAAAGCAAGTTCTGGGAAGTAGATCGCCCCCTGACCTCCTCGCCAGAGCCAGCATGCCGACGATCAGGCGGAAGGCAAACAGACCACACGACAAGGCAGGGAGGAGACACCACTTGGTGACTAATTGGCTCTAGGAACACAGAATAAAGGAAAATATATATAAACAACTCTTGGAGCTTTGAAAAAAAAAATACTGCTAAGGAGCAGGCGTTGCTCATAGAATTCCATATTTATTTGAAATACCAACCTCAGTGACTATCACTGTCCCACACTTAGGTTGAATTCAAGGGGTGCATCATTTCCAATGATAATTTTCAACCATATTGGACATTTTTCTTGCTTGTGGTCCTTTATTTATTCTTGGACCCGGAGGCTTCAGAGAAGTCTCGTCCGAGTTCCCTTGGCAATATTTTATGCATTTTAAATCAAGTAAATTTCCTAAAAGTCCTAACTTTCATCACCTTTCAAATGGTATTAACTTGGCTTTAAACGCCTTAGTCAGAGAAGCTCAGTGGTAAAGGATAAGTTCCTGGTATCTGTTCTCAGCTCCCTGTGTGGGGATTAGTCCTGCATTTTTATGTGGGATATAAACATATCCGGATAATTCTCCTGAGCTTCACTTGTTGAAATTTGACATTTGTCCTATCACTCGTTATGGCTGAGCTCCCAGAAAGCTTTCCTGGCACCTCTCTGATAGCTGTCTGACTCCCTGTTCCTCCCCAACACACACACTCAGCCTGGGTCCCAGTCCTCCCTTTAGCTCCGAGAGCAAAGCTAATCACAAAATCCAGTTTAGGAACCCTCTGTCTCAAAAGACTATCATATCAGCTTTGTGTGGGTTGGGGCTGTTAGCCACAGAAAGGTCAAAAGATCAGCTATTTGGGTTTTCTGTCCTGGTTAGGTAGGTCTTACGACGGCCTTCCTCATCTGACTTCCTGGCGGTTCCCCACTACCCAACATGTTAGCATTTCCTTGCCATCAGCTTGTCCTACTGGCTTCCAGGAGTGTCTTCTCTAGGGAGACGTGCTGTCTCCAAAGTGACTGAAACAGAAGCTCCTGCTCTCTCACTTAAAAACCCCGCAGTTGAACACACGCATAGCGGACTGAAAGTAGTAGAACAGAGTGTGAGCGTGTGTCTCCTTATGGGAGATATTTGCAACTCGGAAGCACATACAATGGTCCTAGGAGTCAGTTTCAGTTCATGTTACAATCCTTGTTCTACCGTTGAGTATTTTCCAACTGTGTGAAGAACCAACTGGGTTGGATCTGGCAGTGTGCTGGTAAATGTATAACTAGCTCTTCAGGGGCGAGAAAGTGCCTGTTTGCACCATTTGCTGATGTCCTTGGTGTAAATGCTTCTAGTATGGTTGATTTCAAGATACCAAATCACTGAACAAGGATTTGGAAGAAATATACACCATCAGCTCAGCCCACAGGGTCAACGGGGTCCAGAACAGGGAGCTGGGGAAGGCCAGGAAAGATTTATAGAGCAAGCCATTCTCGGACCTGAACCTAGAAAGATGAGTAGTTATTTTCTGAATGGAAATAGACACGGGGAAAGAAAGAGAGAGGCAAGTATTCCTGGTGAAGGGTGAACAACTTTGGCCGCATTCTAAGTGTGTATGTGTGCAGTGTGTATGTGCACATTTATGTGTGAGGCATGTGTGGTGGGGATGCCCTGGGGAAAAGACTTCCTCAGACAGGTCATCTGTGGCTCTAGCAACGAGCTTGAATCGCCCATCTACCTAGTTCCCAGGGTTAAATACAACATCTATTGATTTTTCTCAAGAGTGCTCGTGCCAAACCGGGAGGAAGGTCGTCTCCAACTGGACTCCTTTCAAACCAAGTGGTTTCGAATACTCCTCTGGTGACAATAGCCAATGTCTAGTGAAATAGTCCTTATTCCAGGAGCCAACATCAGTACTTTATTATTGCAGATGATGGCCACACAACAGAGCACAGCCAAAGCCAAGGGAAAGGGGTTGAATTTCAGACTGAGAGGTTGTTAAAGGTCACGCTGTGAGTGGGCCTGCAAAGGAAGTGGAGAAAGTTTACAGGGGAAGAGTGATGCATTGATGTGCGTCAAAATAAGGGCTCTGTGTAACAAGGACTATTTCAGAGCAGTCTCATTACCAACCGTCTCCATCATGTTAGCTTGCCCTCCAGAGGCTGCACTTCTTCTGTTGCATCCGAGGGCAATTCAAACTATTGCTTCAGGGCCAGAAGTTTATTGCTCCCAATCTGAGTGATGGTAGGTCTCATCTCTCTCAATGAAATCAACAAATATTTATTGAGTGACATCTCGGCCCACGATACCAGGTTGTCCTTATTCCTGGCACAGTACCCCAGGGCCCCGAATGTCCTCTTTTTACCTGTTCTTAAGTGGCTTTTTCAGGAAGAAAAAGAATGTGTCTAGAGATTTCTCATCAGTTCATTCCACTCCTGCTTCTTGACCTCCAGGGCAGGCTCGGGGGCTTAGAGATTCTCAGACACTATTTTTTTGGCTTCTCCCTCTTTTGTGAGCATTTTATTTTCTAGCTTCTGTAATTCACTTAGCTGTTGTTTGTATAATTTAACTATATTTAAACATATAATTTAATATAACTAGATACAAAAACACTATAAATATAACTATAATTTAACTGTATTTTATAACATGAACATGTTCTCGAGGTCTTTGGGTAATGGGTACTTTAAAAATGAACTAGAAAAAGTCACCACAAATCAGGAGTACAAATTCAGTTTCTTCTCCACATTCTTTCTCTCTCCCTTTTTTTTTTTTTTTTTTAAGAGTTTGCTTTTTTTTAAACTATGGGAAAAAATGACAATTTTTGTGTAGAGGAAACTTTAACAATCCAATTACAGCAAATAGTAAAAATAGTTTCCTACAGGGAATACATAAGGGTATGAAAATAAGAACCCACTGGTAACACCAAGTATCAGCTAAAAGTACATGGATAATGAGCACAGAACAGTTCCAATGAGAGGCAGAGATAAGAATTTGAAAATATTTATCATCTGTCATCATTTTGTTGGAAGCATGGTTCTTTCCATGTTGTTTAAATAATGTCGTGCATATCAGGATAAACATGAGATTAAGGCTTATGTCATCCTGTGGCTGTGTCCACAGATAAGCTTTTAAGTGTGACTTCCCCTTCAATTACTAAGTAGTTGCTCAGAGAATTATTGATAGCTAAGAATGGCTATTGTACTTCCCTAGCACAGTGAAAGGTATCTTGTTGTCAAGAGAAAAATAAATGATTACAACTCAGAGGAGGTAAATAAATGTTTACATTCTACAAAATTGGTTCAGAAGGGGTTTTTGAAGGAATGGAAGGCAGCCCCTATAGAACCGCAGGCTCTGGGCTGGTCTTGTGATGAGATCATCTCCTCATCTAGTTTCGATCCCTTTGAACCAAACCCCATCACATAAGCTGGGGAATGAAGATAAAACGGAAGTCATTCTCTAGAGCTCTAAGCCCTGGAGAGGAACCTCTCACCCTGTCCCCATGGTGGCCCGGGGCTCATCTCTCCCCATCTTAACTGTCCTGGAGAAATGGTAGAGCCGAGTCTGAAGGGAGTTTTTGGACACAACACTCAGAGAGAGGTAGAGCGGGACACCTGGCATCATCCAAGGTTCTCTTACCAGCTGAGTGGGCTGGTGGGCTGTTTAACCTTTCTGAGCCTGTTTCTTCAACTGCAAAATGGAACTCATAATATTATCTTACGAGACTGAACGATTAAATGAAAGGGCCGGGGTATAAAGTGCCTGGCACAGAGTAGAGCCCAGTCAATGGCAGCTCTCATTGGACCTCAAAACTCCTGCAAATTCTTTCCCAGTAACTTCTTCCACCCAAAGGAGAGAGGAGCAGCTGGTATTGCCTCTCCCAGCATCCCCACAGCTAGTCCAGCTATGGATACAAATTGATTTGGGTGAGGCTGGTGGAGAGGTGAGTCCCATGGATGGGGATGGGAGCAACTTTACGACAGCCCTGGAGGAGCTGGCTATTCTGAGATCGAAGGAAGCATGCTGGGGCAGGAACAGCTTCCAGTGGACGTGTGCTCAGCTCAGTCAGGAAGGCCCAGGCCCCCATGCGCTGAGAGGACAGGCAGCCCCACCTCTTCCAACAAGAGGCAAAACCCATCCTGTAACCTTCCACCCCGTGACTGGGACGGAGATGGCCTGAGGGGTCAGAACAACCTCCACTGCACACCATGTGCACTGCTGTTTGTCTGCCTGCCCATGTTTGCTTTCAGTGTCTTAGCAGATTGGACCAGGGTTGTGTGCTGTGTGTTGTATTTGGCAAGAGGAGGGGTTTTAATATCCCCTCTTGACTGGAGTTATCTCCGTGCTGATGACTTCAGTTATATTGAAGAAGATAAAGTACTGCCTCAGGTTTTTGCCTAATCATAACATAGAAGAGTTTGACTTTAAATTTGATTTAAACTTCCTTAGGAAATACTCACTAAAAGAACCACATTTGGAGTGTTTCCTACAGGTTCCTAGAACTCTGACCAACTCTTGGACAAACCATGCATGTCAAAACATACTTGATGACTTATCTGAGCTGCAGTGTAGGAAGGTGAAATTGATAGAGCCTCCATGTCACAACCCTCAGCCTTTCTGTGCGTGTGTCTGTAATCCAGTACCTGAAGCGGGTGAATGCAGTGAAGATTTCACATTATCCTAGTCAAGGTTTCTGTGATTTACGTTCAGTCCACAAAGGATATGTTTGTGGACTGTGTGTGAGCACCCCCCGTCCCCCAAGATGAAGGGAGGTTACATTTTAGTCATTCACTCATAAATATTTTATTGCTTTCCATTTGTGTCAGACACTGTATAAGACCTGGGGATACAAATATTAATATATGTGGCCCCATCTTTGCCTGAAGGACTCAGCATCTAGATAGTATTCAAGATGTATCAATGATGAGGAATTGGTCAGTTCTATGGGGATTGGAAACCAGGATTGACTTCATGGTAAAAGGGAGATTTTTGTTTTGTTTTGTTTTTCAGAATCAAGGCTTCAAATCAAGAAGTCTTTTAAAGAACTGACATCTTTTGAAAACTGAGTCTTTCAATCCAAGAACATAGTATAGCTTCTATATATTCAAATCTACACCCAGCGTTTCCACTCCTAGGTATCTAGAATTCTACCTCCAGCAAAAGTATCTTTCAAAAATAAAGAAGAAATAAAGCTTAAAAAACAAAAGCCTTGGAATCTTATTACCAGTCAGTGTGCATTATTACAATGAAGTTCTTAAATATTCTTCAGATAAAAGGAAAATAATAAGAAATAAAATATATACAACAATAGCATAAAGGAAAGGGGTAGAAGGGAAGTATATAATGGTAAGATTTCTATTAATATAATATACATAAAAAGGTATAGTACTGTTTAAAGGTAGACTATGATATGTTAAAGATGCATATTGTAAGCCCTAGAGCAACCACAAAAATAATGAAACAAAGAAGTATAACTAATAAGCCAATAGTGGAAATAAACTTGAACCATTCAAAACACTTTCTTAATTAAAAAAAAAAAAAAAGAATAAAGGATTGGTAGAAAAAAAAAACAAACAAATAGCAAGATGGTAGATTTAAACACAACTACATCACTAATTCAGTTAAATATTATGGTCTAAACTCTAATTAAATGTGTAAATCATCTGAGTTGAATAAAAGAAGGCACAATCCAGCTATATGTTATTTATAAATTTCTCACCTTATAGATAAAGACTCTGAAAGATTAAAAGTAGATGGATAGGAAAAAGTATACTCTGCAAATATGAAACAAAAGAAAACTGGTGTAGATTTAATAACATCAGAAATTTGCTTCAGAAACAGGAATGCTACCAGCTATAAAGAAATAATACCGGGTCTTCCTGTAGGTTGTGTTCTCTGGAAGCAGCAGCTGAGACAGAATTTGGGGTGCAAATCCTCTAGTAGCTGGGTGAGAAAGGGAAAGAACGTGGACTGGGCCAAGAGAACAGTCAAACCACAATGTACTCAACAAAATCTTGGCCAACGAGGTGGAGAGTTCTGGGACAGTACTCTAAGGGATAATAAACACAGTCCTTTTACCAGTTTTGTTCATTACTCATCTGAAGTGCACCAGGTACCCTGCTGACCATGGAAGATACGAAAACAAGTATAATATGGTAAAAACAAAGATATATTGTGAACGACAAGCTTCCGATCCTCCAGGAGCCATAGGAAACAAGTAACAGTAACCAGTGCACTGCCTGCTACCTGGAGCGCGGTGGAGAAGGCGTGACATCTGAGCTGGGCCCCAAAGATGAGTTGCTGGAGTCAGATGGGAAAGGACAGAAGGACACCCCAACCCCCGCCCAGCAGAACTGGTAGCATGAGCACAGTCAGAAGTGTGACTAGTTAGTTCAGCGTGAGAATTGTGAGGACAGGAAAGACCTCAGAGGCCGGCTGAGATGGGTTGTGGGTGACACAAAGACTCAAGGTGGACCAAGGCAAATCCATTCCTGTGACTGGATGACTCAGTGCATGTGTCCTTGTAGGGTGACAGGGTCCTTTCCTGTTTTCGCTTTGGACCTGGTCTCCTGGTTCATATGGTTCGGGACTCTTGACTTGTTCTCTTTTCAAAGCCGTCCTAGTCTTATTCTTCCCTGTTATTGCTGACTACAGCCTCTGAAAGCACGCCCTGCCATCCCTTTGCTCAGCAAGATGGGGAGATCAGGTCACATGGGCAACAGTAAGACCTCAAGTGAGTGAGCAGCGGGTGTCAGCTCTACAACGGACACGCCATTATCCTGTGGGGTGGACAGCAGGTGAACGAGCCCATACCTGGGGCGTTCCCTCTTTTTGGACGCAGGCTGAAAAGAAAAGCTAGCATTTTCATTCCATGCTCCCTGCAATCTTTGTTTCTCTTGCAGTTTCTGCTCTGTGGACACGGCCACTTTGAACAGGACTAGATACACATACTTCATTTTGACATGCTTCCTTGGAAATCAAAGCGAAATCTAACAGATTCACCGAACTCAATCAATTGCTAGAAAAGCTGCTGCTGAATCACATCGCTGATTTACATATAGTAAGTAAAACAGGAATTAGCAAATATTTTCTGAACTTGTAAAATGTTTTTAAGACACTGTGATGAGTCAGTGTTTAATCCTTTCTCCCATAAATAAGATGAAAGATCTTTGCCATGTTTTCTCTTAAGTAAATATGTTTTAAAACTGCTCCAATTTTCTTTTCAGCTGTCACTATGAATGGGCCAAGCAGCTGGAATGAAGGATAACACATCACACCTCAACTCTGAATTTCCTGCCTTTTGTTTCCTGAATCATAGCCTTGATGTTGTTTAAATAGCACTCTGTATATTTAATTTCCTTTTTCTCTTCACAAAGACCTAACAATTTTTTAAAAATCACTCCATCTTTCACAGAGGGTTATAAAAGTGTTCTTGAGCTGAAATTGAACTGGCCTCTTATTTAAACATATAAATATCTATTTAGGCATTTTAATCCCCCGTCATTTATTTTATTGATTGATGGCTTGGGCAGAAATGTAATTGTGCACATTTTAACCATGTCATGTGCTTTGTATTTAAAGATAATGCCGCTGATAGTGACTGCTAATTGTATACACAGATGGTTGGGCAAAGCACAACATGAACACAAAAGTCTGTTCTTTGCTGTTTGTGGACTCTGTCACTTGTGACTCTCCCTCTCCATCTCAGATCCTTCCCGCTGTCAAAGATATGTGGCATTTAGAAAGGCATTTAGGGCAAGCTGGGATGGCTCAGTGGGTTAAGCACTCGCTTTGCAGCGCTGGGGACCAAGGATCGAATCCCGGCCTCGGCCCGTGCGGACCCATGTGCTGAACTGGGGAGCGCCCCCAGTTCAGTTCTCTCTCTGTCTCTGTATCTCTCACTCTCTCTGTCTCTGTATCTCTCTCTCTCTCTCACTGTCAAAAACAATAAAAAAAATTTTTAAGAAAGCCATTTAGATATTATATAGCCCAACTACCCACATGAAGCAGGCACCCAAGTTTCTCTAGCCCCTGTTTGTAACTTTCAGTGAGAAGTCATTCTGTTCTTCAAGAACGTGGTCAGTTTCCTAGTCAGTCATCTCAAAGTATTAGAAAGTCCTTCCTTTGACTGAGTCAAAGTTTCCCTTCATCTAGATACCTTCCACCTATCTCGTGTGCCCTTGAGACCTACACAGAATGCACACAGAGAAGAATTTGGGAGACAATTCTTCCATCTTCTCGTTTGTCTTCTCTAAATGAAAATTTCTCATTTCATTCAGCATTTTCTCACTCTCCTGACAACTCCCTGTCTACCCACCTCAATCTGTCAACTTTTCTCTTTTGTGTAGTTGTTAAAACTCCTTCTGTGGCCAGACCAGCACAGTGACACAGAGGAACCTACATCTTCCCCTTCCTCTAATATGGTCTCACTAGTAACTTGCCAATTTTGGCAACCAAGTTGTGTTCTTGCCTTATAACTTACTTGTACTTCAAAGTTTTATAGTTTTTTTGTTTTGTTTTGTTAGCAGTTAAGTTATATCTATTCCATCCAGCATTTGTCCATTTGACTATTGGAACTAAAATGCAAGGCATTACTTTTAAGTCCCATCTTGTTTTTTTCTTCCTACTCATTCTTCCAGCGTTACTTTCTTGCAAATTCTGTCAAAAAAACACATTACAGTAGACTCTCAGTTATGTGGCATCCATGGGGATTGGTAGATGTCAGATAAATGTAAGTAGACTGTCAGTTAACCAGCACATATGCCAGATAAATGTAGTATTATTTATTTGATTTCTTTGATTTTTTTTGTTTAAGTTCTGGTTAATGGAGGGTCTGCTGTAATTGTCTCTTCAAGATTGGTTACACCTAAAAAGTTGACAAACATATCCTTTATGTCTTCATTTAAGCCATGATGAAAACATGGCATAAGATGGGGCTCAATATAAAACTCCTTGGTACACTATTAAAGGCTAGTCCCTGCTCCCCTGATCAATTCATTAAAATCAACCATGCCCTGTTAACTATCCTCCAACCAGCTATTTCTGACATACTTTCTGTGATGTGGCAAAGCAGAAGCCTGCTTAGCCTGCTGCACCCCGGAGTTAGTTTCTGCTCTGGAGAAGCTGGTGAGATGCACTGGGGAAGGAAGCAGATGCTGACTGTCGGTCCCCTATCACCACTAAATAGCTGTGCAATGCCTTATTAGAATTAGATGGTCCATGAGCTATTGGGACTATCAAGAGCTATTCTATACCAGGTCCTGAATGAGAAAAAGACCATGTCCCTGCCCTTGAATAAGTGTTTCTAGTTTATTGACTTGCATTAAAACAATGTGTGGTATGTGGCTTACCTCCCCAACAAGATGATAGGGTCCTTGAAGCTGTAGCTTTCTCATCTTGATACCCCCCACAGGGCCCAGTATAATGCCTGGTACATACTGTGCACTTACTATTGGGGTCATGAATATGTTGTACTCGTCCAAATAATATTGGCCATTTTCTGACTCATGTACAACTCTTGACTCTACCATTCATTAGTTGAGCAAGTTATTTAAGCTCTTTGTGCCCCAGTTTCCTTAACTATAGAATATGGATAATAATAGTAGTATCTATGTCATTTTGCATTGTAAAAGTTGAAATGTGTGCCTGACAAGTAATAAGCGATTATATTATTATTAATAATATGTGCTCAAGGTATAAAAAAACAGAAAAGTAAGAATTTATGAAGAAGTGAACTAAATCATGCATGACTTAACAACTAGAGATAATCATTGCTAATATTTTGGGGTATGTCCTTCCCACCTGTCTCTTTGTGTGATGAAAAGAATTATCTCCTGAACTCAAGTGGCTCAAATGGCAGTTGTACATGATGGTGCTTTTATTGGAAATGTTGTATAGGGCTCTTCATATTATAGTACGCCTTTCATTTCCCCTTCATGCAAAATAGAGTAAAATTATGTTCATGCTCTTATGTTTTAACAAAATGTATATCTTAAAAGTTACCAGTTATTTAAGTCTTTCAGCTTAGATCTTAAGCATTTTATCATCTTATCGACTTGTCATAACAAAACTTTGTGGTAAGTATCCTCATTTTATTGACAAGGAAAATGAGGGTCAGAGGACATGTGTGGCATTATTATTGCTCACCAATATTCAGTTCTGTCCTCTTTGTGTGCACATGTGAGTAGCTATAGTAGACTCACTGTTAATCGAAACTCAAGCAACTGACAAAATCTCAAGCACTCGGTCAAAAGTTTTTACCGGGTGCTTGAGAGTGCTGGTTGCTTGAGTTCTGGTTAATGGAGAGTCTACTTACATTTATCTGGCATCTACCAATTCCCAGGGATGCCAGTTAACTGAGAGTCTACTGTATTTTCTTCCATATTGATAGTGGCCATACTAACGTTGGCCAATGAAATGTAAGCAAAAGTGATGTGTATTACTTCTGGGTAGGAACATTTCATACCCAGTACGAACCTCTCCACCAATCTTTCCTCTGCCATGGTGACCATGGAAATCAGAGTGGCTTCGGACAGTTAATGCTGAGCCATCACAAGGAGAACAGCTGTGCTGGAGAGTTGCCAGACTTGTGTCAGAAATCAACCTTTCTTGTTTTCAGCCAAAGACATGTTGCGATTGTTTATTACTGCAGCGTAGCTTGGCCTATCCTGACTAAGGCAGAGCACTGAAAAGACTCCCCAAGGTCACAGAGCTTATAGAGGATTTGGATCCAGATCTGAGTGCCCCCAAGCCCATGTTCAATAGCTGACTTTTGTGAGGCCTAGAACATGTACTGTCATCAGCTTTCTTATTTCTCCTTGGTAATGATGACATCATCTCAGAAGTTGTGTGACATGTCTCCAAATCTGCACATGTTGGGGACAAAAAGAAGCAAAAGAGAGTAACCTGACCATTTTGTGGTGGAATGTGTGTTTTTGATAGCCTACGAGAATAATAAAAAGATGTGTTTAACTTATGAAGCAAAGAGTGGTAACAAAGCTTGAAAAGGGGAAGTATCTAAATTTAATAGTATTAATATTAATAAATAACTTTTGCCCAGCAAGAAGTTTCAATAATAAATCCTCCAAAGGAACCTGTGGGAAACTAATCTAGGCTCTTTGGGAAGCAAAGATCATAAAATTGGTAAGTCTAGCAACTAGATAAAAGGTTTGAAAGACAAATTGCTGAATATCCAGTTGGGTTGAGTGCTTACAAGAAGGCAAAACAGGTGAAATACAAAAATGGTCATAGTTTTCAGACAATGACTGTTAAAATCGCATAAAGCCTTATATTCTAAGAACTCTGATAGGAATACCACACTTGTAGAAAGAGTCCTATACCACCATCATTGCTGGGGTATCTTTTTCAAAAACTGAAGCAGAAGCCATGTGATTATCTTTTGTCAATTTAATTCTTCAGGGTGTAAGATATGTTTAATTTGAGTATGGCTCCTAACTTATTCCAAGAAATTAAAGACAACATCCTGAATTTAATGTCTCTAACCCATCTATTCAAACTGATCACATTAGGTACTCCTCAAAGTCTGAACATTAGTAAAAAGAAACAGGGATCTCTTCCTTGGGTTAGTAGACAAAGAAGAAAATAGTTCTAACTGGCTATTTCCTTATTCCCCAGCCCTGATCCCAGGACAGAGTATTATCATGGTCCAGGCACTTTTCCTTAGGGACAGATGTGATGGGTGACAAATGAGGTGTTAATGGCTCCATTGGACTGAAATTTAGATGGATGTGGGTCTTTGCCAAGGCTCTTTTCTAGGAAGAACTGAAGGCATAGGGCTGGGTCTTGGTGTACTATCCACACCTAGCTTGTCCAACCCGCAGCCTGAGGTTCGCATGTGGCCCAGGACAACTTTGAAAGTGGCTCAACACAAATTTGTAAACTTTCTTAAACATTATAAGATTTTTTTGTGATTTTCTTAGCTCATCAGCTATTGTTAGTGTTAGTGTATTTTATGCGTGGCTCAAAATAATCCTTCTTCTTCCAATGTGGTCCAGGGAAGCCAAGAGGTTGGACACCCCTGATAACAGAATGGATATAGCATCAACTGCAGTAAGCTGGGCCATGCCCAGGTTCCAGCATCTTCCAATGAGCCTCATCAACTCTATCATAATCAGACCTACTCCTCATGAGGTCATTTCCACCATGGATCTTACATAGTAATCAGAGGCTTCATCAGCTCTGGCTTGATTGCTTTATCAAACATAAAACATTTTTATTCAAAAATTAAATAATTTGTGTGGTCAAGTTGTACAGAGCCTCCCAAGGCTGTCTGCAATTTCCTAGCATCCTAAATGAACATGTACTCAAATGCTACATCTAACCATACTCAATGTTCACTCCATCTGTTCTTAATGAGCAATAATCATCGTATTGCATAAGAAATTCCTTGCAAGGCAACGTTTTTGCCATTTTTTGAGGGAGCCTCCTTCTGTTGGTATTGTAGGAAAACATATTTTACTCCTTTGTCAGCCTTTCGTGTGAGTATAAAGAGAGTGCTACCAGAGGGCTGTGTACAATTCCTTAGCTTGGTGGCCAAAAACACAAGTTTGGTTTCTAGGGACACAGAAATGTTGCTAACTTGGTTTGGTGACATTAAACCTTCCCAGCCCCCACTCCCACCCCAACTGGCTAAAAATAAGAACTTGTCTGCACTCAGCACTTAAACTGGGTTTACCTGAAACTATGTTGTGTCTTACTTTTTTCTGGGAGGCATTGGCATCTTAGAGAGCCTACATGTTTTCTTCCTCTCCATTTCACCATCTGGTTATCACTGAGAGAAGCTTGGTAAAATGTATAGGGATCTCTCAGTATCATTTCTTACAATTGCATATGAATCTATAATGATCTCAAAATAAGGAGTTTTTGGGGTTTTTTAATGTTAAGTTTATAAAAGTCAAGGAAAGATTTAGGGACAGACCCAGGTTAGAGAAGAGTAAGGAGTCCTCATAATTAAATGCATCATGGGACCTTGGATTGAACCCTGAGACAGAAAAAAAGGATGTTAGTGGAATAAAGTCTGTAGTTGGGTTCATACCAATTTTCATTTCTTAGTTTTGATCAATATATTATATTGTAACATGAGATAGTAACATTTGGGGGAGCTAGGTGAAGGGAAAATACTGTTATCTGCAACTTCTGCTATACAGTTAAAGCCATTTGAAAAATTTTAAATAATTTCAAAATAACTTTAAAAATTCTATGATAAAAAGCTTCTTTTGTTCTAACTAATCAGAAGTCTGACAACTACCTTTGAAACATAAATTGTTCCTGCCCCCTTCTCCTGCTATTTACACTGTAGACCAAAGCTGGTTCCGAAAGAACCGATCCAGGCTGTCTCAAAGTCCACAGAAATGACCCAGCATATGACTCGATACATTTTGTAGCGCCATTGGTTGAAAAGAGGTAGACCAGTGTCACAAGTTCAAAGCCAGAGAACTCAGGCGACATAACCAGCTCCCACCTAGCATTGCGCACCGGGCAGGCACACTCTGCACCGTGTTCTTAGTCTGAGTCATCTAAACAACCCCAGTTTTGCTGTGTGGACTTTTTCCCCTTCCTTTATATAAGTATTTTTCCAAGCATGGAATTCAGAGGAGAGGTCACTTTTTCTGCATGGGAATCTGTCTGATTTCTTTTTATGGTCACTTCTATATCCAGAAGGTCCCAGGTCCCGTACAGCATGGGATGTTCTAGTAAAGCTCCCCTGAGCAAGCATCCCCGCGTTCACTTGCTGTCTTGTCACTTCAGATCTCATTCAGGGGCCACGCCCTTCCCATCCCCTTCAGTCACTGGCTTTTCTGCTCAAGGAGAAAAATGACACTCCTTGAGTGGCTCCGTTGGGTTCTTATCTGTGCAGTCTGGCCCAAAGCTGGACTGGTCTGGTTTTCATCCATCCAACGGCAGAGGTTACAGCAGGATGGACAGAAGTTTGGATGGAGCAGTCTGGGAAAACGTCTCTCATAAACCTGACTTGATACATCTGTCCTGCTGGCAGCCGCAGGCCCACCAGGCATCCAGCTGGCTCTCCGCCGTCTGCCGAGAGGCTCGGGCTGCTGAGGAGCGCCCTCGCATTCTTCACTGTGGCTGAAGCAGGCCCAGAGGGCGGGGCATCACATGGGCCCCGGTCCTCCATGAGGACCCCACCCCAGCAGGTGCACAAGCATCCAACAAGGAGAGGAACACTGGAGGACGAGGTTGTGCCAGCCCTACTGCTTTCAGAACAACACTCTCCAAGAAACGTGAGAAACCAAAGCCCTACTTTCATCTTGCTGGTTCTGCTAAGTGAACCCGGAGCGCCCCAAGCTGGGTTCCCAGGGTGCCGGCGCCAGAACCCGGGTTTATTATTGTACAGGAGAGCCAGCCTGGAGCTGCAGGGACTGCATTGTCAAACCAAGGTGATCTGGAACCGAAGACTATAGAAAACCTGCTCCCCGGTCCCCAAACCTCCCCTCTAGAATGTTAAGGAAATCCCCTGCACTGATGTCTCAGGGTGGGGGGCTCCCCAGGGGAAGCCATCCAGGACAGAGAATGACATGGGTGCTATTTCAGGCCTCATCGAGGGTGCCTGTCACTTCGGCCACGTTGCTCAGCTAAGAGGGTTTCCGGGATCACCGCCGTGAGCAGGAGGGCTGAGCTGACCCTACCGGCAGGCTGCAGGTGCTCAGTGGAGGCTGGCTAATGATCACACGGCTGGACTTCGAGCCCCCATCCTGGGGCTCCCAGCACACGCCTGGCACAGCCTGAGGCCCTAAGTGGCACCGGGAGGGGGCCAGCCACTATGATTCTCCCCCAGCTTCTCACTGTACCTTCACCCCAAAAGTCCTTAAAGGGGGGGCTCCGGGGCTCTGGCTGCTGCGGGCACCGTAGGTGGGGGCAATCATCCACGGAACTCTGTGACATTTTGTCTCTGTTTATTCTTTAAATTTTCGTGGCATTCTGGGGTCCAGACTTGGTTTCAGACTCTGTGCTCTCAGCGTCAGCTGAAGTACAAAGGGAGGGCAGGGGGTAAAAAAAGAGAAAGTAGTGGGAAAAATTAGATTCTTGATTTGTGTCCAGATGGTACTAGACGAAAATAGACTCCGAGATTCTCACTGCAAACTTGCCTCTGGTATGACGCTCCCCTCCCTTCGTTGAAGGTCTTGGTAGAAGAGGGAATGGGAACGGGAAAACTACTGGGAACGGTCATGTCCCTTTTTCCCAGCTGTACATTCAAAGCCTGCGCAGGTTCCAGAGGAAGACGTCTGCGGGACACCAGGAGTCGCACCGCACGCAGGGACCTGGGACGATGAGAGTTTCACCAACATGGAAAAGGCCCCGGGGAGGTCGGCCTGCAGGCAGGACAGAACCAGTGTGTTTGGTGACAGCAATAGTATGTGACATGCTGGGATCATGCAGCTGCAGCGGGCCTGGCCGTGGGGGGCCACACAGCCCTCCCCGGACTCCACGTTCAAATTAAAGGGAGAGAGGCAGGCCCAGGCCCCGGGCCCTGGGTCCCCTGCCTGTAGGGAGTGGGTTTCAGACTCACGCCATCATCACCGCAGGGAGAAGCTCCCAGGGGCTGGATGCCTCTGGGAGGCCAGCCCGGATGTAGAGGCCACCAAGTCCTCTTTGAGGAGAGTGGGGGGAGTCTTGAGGGCCCCCACCTGCCAGAACCAGAAAACCTGACATAGTTGATGGCTCAACTCAGAGACCACAAGGCATGAGCTTGACAACAAAGCCAAAGTGACCCCAGATACAGGCCACATCCCCTTATCCCCTCATCCCCCAGATTACTCCCCACCATCGCTTGGATGTGCCCTGGGAACAACACCGGTGTCCTTTAGCCACCCCACAGGGCAGGTGTCCTCCTCCACTGACAGGCAGCCCCATGGTGGCCAGTCAGATGCCAGTGAGGTGAGCAGTGGCCAGAAGGAAGGTACGTCTTTGAAGTGCAACCTTCTCACAATGGGGTTCCCTTCCCGATGTTTAAACTGCCTTGCAGGACAAGCAGAGTGAGTCAGCTCTTGGTTCTGGGTGCCAGGGCTGAGCCAGGGAGAAAGCCAAAGAGATCTCCAGGACGAGGACCAGGCAGATGCCAGACCCAAGAATGTGCAGATGGTCCAAAGACAGCATCCACTTGAAGGTCAGGCAGCAAGGTGACAGGCTGCCAGGAGACCCCACAGCAGCAGACACTGTGGGAGAAGCTCACCCCAGAGCATTGGCTGGGGCACTGCACTCAGATGTGGGGACCTCTTTATAGTTTGCCTGGGGCCATATCTATATTTATACTTGATGTCTTTTAGAGCTTGAGGGTTTGAATTACCAACTTCCAACTTCCCTAACCCCCTTCATTTAAATGTTGGGTATTTTCTCGTCTTCAAATCAGCATTAGGGTAAACCTTACTGTAGGGGCAATATGCTTAACAGAGAACAATACTATGTTACATTTTACTGTGCTTCATACTTGACAAAGCACTTTCATGTTTCTTCACCCAATTATCCTGTGAGACAGAAAGAAAATGACTAGATGCTACAGACCATTAGGCTCCTTGAAGACAGGGACAATTTTGTCCATCATTGTAACCTAAGCACTTAATATGCTGCCTATGACAGAGCTGATACTCAATGAAACACTTGCTGAATAAAGGGATAGATGGATGGATGGATGGATGGATGGATGGATGAATGGATGGATGGATGGATGGGTAGGTGGGTGGATGAATGAGCAAGTGGATAGATGGATGGATGGATGGATGGATTGGTGGATGGATGGATGGATGATGAATGGATGATGGATGGGTGGATAGATGAGTAGGTAGGTGGATAAATGAGAGAATGAATAGATGGATGGAATTTGCTTCAATTTTCAAGCTGGATTTTATTTCCAATTCTATTTACTAATGTGTGGCATTGCAAATGTCTCTAAACCTTAGTTTTCCTCACCTATAAATATACGGTAGATAATTATATCACTTCTGCTACCACAATTTAAAAAAAAAAAAAAAAGAAAGGGAGAAAGAGACAGCCTTGCTCAGTGTCATAGTGATCAGGAATAGAGTCAGGGCTTGACTAGGACCTCCTGTTTCCTAGGTCACTGTTTGTCCCATGGAATTATTGTTGAGTGAGGACAGAGACTATTGTGTGTTTATAGGTCAGGCTCAGTTTTAGAAACTTTAAAATCCTCATAAAAGCTCTATGGGGTAAATATTACTACTATTCCCAATTCACAGAGAAGTTAAGTGACATCTCCAAGGTTTCACAGTGGAGTTGAGATTGGAATCCAGGTCTATCAGATTTCAAAGTCCACCTACCATGTTTTCTTTGTAGCTCACACCAAGACCATGGTTGGAGGTCTCCCAGGTTCCTCATCCACCCTGGAAACAAGATGGGCAATGGCTTCCAGGGACTCTAGAACCACAGTGGGTGCAGGCACCTGATGGCCACGGTTTTAGTGATTGACCAATAGATACAAACAACCCTGCAACGTTAGAATATTTTGGCCCAAAACACAGCTGTCTGCTGCCACATTCTACTTAGATCGTCAAACTGCTCAATGGTTGCCCAAATTGGTTTTATTCCAGGTCTGGAAAATGGCAGGTAATGCTAGTAATTGTGAGGCTGGATCTATGGAACCATTTATGGCCCAAAATAAACTCAAAGCATAGGAAGATTTATTGTGAAAGTCATAGTGGAGGAAAACAAAAACAGAGTAGTCTAAATCTGGTCGTACACTTTATGTGAGTAATTGGTTGCATTATCTTTCAGCCAGGAAACAGGTACACAGAGACACATAGGCTCTACACCTGGACTCAGAATGTTCTAATATGGGGCATACCTATGCTCAGGAAGAGGGAGAGAAAACTGGGGTGGAGGAGAAAGAAGTAGCTTTAATCCTGGAACAAATGGAAACTCTTAATGGGTGGGGCTTGAGTATGTCTGTCTCCAAGATGTATTTCTTGATCAGTTAAGGCTTAAACAAGTGACAAAGTACCCAGCCCAAATTAGTCTAAAGTAATATATTAATTTATAGGCCCACATAAATCACAAGTCTACACGCAGGTTGTTATAGACTAAGTGTGTGTGTCCTCCCCAAATTCATATGTTGAAACCCTAGCTCTCAGTGCGATGGAGTTTGGAGGTGGGGCCTTTGGGCTTATTGGGTTTAGATGAGGTCATGAGGGTGGGGTCCTTATGATGTGACCAGTGTCCTTATGAGATCAGAGAGTGCTCTCTCTTTCTCTCTCTCTTCCCATCTCTCCCTCTCCCTATCGCTGTCCCACTTCTTCCCTCTCTCCCTCGTATTTGAAGAGATAGCAAGAAAGCAGCCATATGCAAGCCAGAAAGAGAGCTCTCACCAGAACCCAACCATGCCGTGACAAATAAAATTCTGTTGTTTGAGCCACTCAATCTATGATTCTTTTGCTATAACAGCCCAAGCTAGCAAAGACATGAGTCTAGCTTCAGGCCTGGTTGGCTACAGTGGTTCCAAGCCGCCATTATTATATTGTTTCTCTCTCCTAGTATCTCATTTCTTCTTAGTCTCACATGGGTCCATTCTCAGGAAAGTTCATGCCCTACAGAAATAAAAATGGCTCCCAGGTTCCAGTTGGAAAGGCAGCCTCGATGGAGGCATCTTCATCTGTCCCAAAATTCTCAGCAACATTTCATTACATCTCACCAGTTCTGATGGGGCCCTGTGTCCACTCCTGAACCAATCTGTGTGGTCAGAGAATGACATGCTGATTGCCTTTGGCCCAGGCCACCTGATTCAGTGGGTGTAGAACATTGAAAGAGGTGGGGGCTGTGGGTGCTGAATACATGAAGAGCCCACCCAACCAATAATGAGGGGAACCTGGGCGGGGGGCAGTTTACACTCAAAATGAAGCCCCCAAACAAGAAAACTGTGATGCAGCAAAGGAGCAGATGAATACCAGCCAATAAAAGGCTGGCTTATCTCAGTCACCTTGTACACGGAATTTGTTATCAGGCCGTAAAATGTTTTAGTCCAAATAATAAATTAAGAGGTAGAGTTTGTTGAGGTGAAAACTCATACCTATGTAACCTAAGCTGCAAGAGCCAGTGCCTGGGATTCTGCAAAAGGGTTGGCTTATGACATAGAAATGTTTCCTACCTAAGTAAGTATGGGTGTGCCTTACTTTCTACTGTGTAGTCATTCCTGAACTAACGTGTCCAAACTGAATTTGAGACGTGTGGATTGTGTTTGCAAATTTGGAACACTAAGAGGCATCTATGGTGTGAAAAATCTCCCTGATTTTCTCTATAAGTTTGGGCTGTAGCCTACTGGCTTTTTGCTTTAAATAAGGCATTGGTAGTATCCTGAAAACACACACACACACACACACACACACACATCCATAGACCACATATCAGGACCGGAAGAAAGAACCTAAAATTTTTGCCCGATAATCCTTTTCCATATGAGTCCATCCTTGTAGTATAAAACCTCTTTAAATTTACTTCCCCAGACTCTGTTCCTCCCGGGACAACAAATCTCATAAACAAATGGCCTTTCAGTGACTTCACAGCAGAAAGACTCCAGGAGCCAATGCTCCCTGACCCAAGAAACAAAATTCTGTTTCAATAGTGCTTCCATTGGACTAAAGGTCAGGCCTCCACATTGCTCTGTAGTACCGATTAGCACACGATCGGCTAAGTAGGTCCCACTGGTGGCCCCCACCCCACACACCGAGGACTGATGCCAAAATAAGATGTTCTATGTGAACTGTTCTGATTTATTGATTTGGAAATTGTACTTGACCTGTTGGTAAGAGCTGATGCTTCATCAGCTGTAGAACCACAGTTGTGCTTATTAGGAATTTTCTCTTGCACGGGCTGGGAACTCGGCGGTTTCCTTCAGCCAGGGGCATGAATGGCAATCTTATAAGAACGATCTTTTCCGCCTAAAAAATTCTAGGATTTATGAATATGATCCTGAAAGTAGGGCAACAAGGGCAAAGAGGACATATTTTCAGCCTTTGTACAATAAGAGTCTCTTTCAAGCATAAAGCAGGGGCGGAGCAGGTTGTGAAGGACATACAAGTGCACATTCGTCCTGTCCTCCCACCCTCTGCACCCTCCTCTCCGGTAGGCAGAAGAGAGCGTCCTTCCTGGAAGAAGCCAGTGCCTCTCTACCTGGTATGGTTTCAAGGGGCACTTGCTCTTCACCCCCAAGGAGCATCTCCTGCAGGTTCCCGGTTCCTCAAGTTCAAAGGCAACTGTTCCGGGAAAGGCTGGCTTAAATCCACTGGCAGGTACCTTCCTGACGTCAGAGCCTTTTCCTGAGAGGCAGGGTATCAGACATGCATTTTGGGAACTACCTCATTTAATCCTCCAAGCAGCTTTATGGACAGAAAGACTATCGTGAGTCCACTCTACAGATGAGAAAGCTGGCATTTTAAAAAACTGAGGGACTTGCCTGGGTTTCATAGGCCTTCAAGAAATGAAGGGGTTGGAAGTGGACAGAAAGGTGTGAGGACAGGTAAGCTTTACTTGCTTCACAATTGTTCTGAGGGACACCTCCTGGCCCCCCACCCAGGAAGTCATAGAACATGTGGCTATTTTCCTAGTAAGAGAACTGGGGCCGGGCCAGGCCCAGGGTGGAGTAGGGTGAAGGCGGGGGTACCCAGAAAGGAAGGTTCAAGTGATGCCTCCATCTGAGCAAACACTTCTGTCATCGTTTTCCTGGTTCCAAGATAGAAAAGATCTGCATGGTCTCCCTTCTTAGCCACTGTCCGTCATGAATATGTTCCCATCCCACTGACCTTTATTTCTACACTTGGGGCCTGGAGGTTAAGATTAGTTGTGCACAGGAACGAGAGCCCCCACAGACCTCGCATAGAATCAGACATGGGCAGAAGGAATCAAGCCCAGGACTAAGAATTATGGTACCTGATACTTTGCCTGCATCTTCCTCACCACCAGACTGCCAGATGTATTATATTAGAAAAACATGCAGCAGCCTCGGTATCTACGCTTTGCTTTGTAATCCTAAACCCACTGCACACCGAAAGCCCGTCTGCAAGCCATGGATGGGAAAGATCCGGAAATGGCTGATCCCCCCCCACACACACACACACTCCCCCCACTCCACCTCCGAGTTCCCCTCGGGCCACTGACCCACCTGGGAGGGTCGGAAATGCTAGATGATAAAGTGCTACAACCTCCAGGAATCCAGTGGCTGATTATTAAGACATTTCGTGTTTGTGCTGTTCAGTTCATTAGTCCACTTACCAGAAAAAATTAGGCTCTGATAGCTCTTTTGGCAATTTCCCACACTTCAGGGATCAAAATTCTCTCCGTACTGCAGAGGATGTGAACAGTGTGACTTCTACTCAGTTGTTTTTAGAATTTGTTCCCTCATTCAGTTAACCAACCTATATTGAGCGCCTACTGTGTGTCTGGCCCTGTGACAGCGGCTGGAACTTCAGAGTTCCCCACCAGGGACAAGTTAGGACCATGGCAAGTGAGCAGTTTGCAATAGGAACAGAATGCCCAGCGCCATGGGAGCAGAGTGCAAGGTCAAGGCCACAGCGGAGGCTGACTGGCTGATGAAGTGTTTGCCTTTACAGAGCAGACTCGGGTTTCAGCTGCTCACTGGGATCCATTTGTATACACAGATTCCAAGTGCAGGACGCCTCCTGATAAAATGAATGCACGCCACCCATCACACATCATCAAGGAAGTAGCAAGTGTTTCAGGGACCCTGACTGAGCCTATGCAGTCTGGCCTGGCAGGGGGAGCTGGCCCCTCTGCAGTGCGCCCCAGGCTGAGGCCTGGGGACCCTGGGGGTAACGCAGGGGCCAGAGGACAGTGGGAGCCTGCTAGCCTGCCTAGTGCGCCGGTCATTCAAGCAGTCGCTCACAGATTCACATAACAAATATTTATGGTGTGCCGACTGTTACCAGACACTGCTCTGGGGACCAGGGCTGAAAAGGGACAAAAATCATTGCCCTATGGGGCTGACAGCCTATGGCAGCAAACCAGACTGCAAATAAGAATAGCCAATGCTATTACTGTGTGCCAGTCCCCCTTTGAAGAGCTTTACATATTTCATCTTCACCACCACCCTAGGTGGGAGACACTATTATTAACCCTAATTTACAGACAAGGAAACTGAGGCACAGAGAGCTCATGTAACCTCCCCAAGGCCACCAGCTAGGAAGTGGAGGAGTCATGGCTTTGAACCTAAGTAATACATACCAAGCTCATGCTTTCAACAATTACACCCTGCCACCAAACAAGTGTCAGTCACATATTATATTAGGAGGAGATAAGTTCAGTTGGAAAGAACTGGAAGCAGGATGAAAAGTGCTGGCATGTATGTGGGGGAGAGGGTGGTCTGTACGTTTAATTAAGGTGGTCAGGAAAATCCTCACTCTGAAGGGGCCGCTTGAGCAAAGACTTGAAGGAAGTGAGGACATCTCTGGGGAAGAGCAGTCCAAGGAGTGGATGGTGTGTGCAAAGGCCCTGAGGGGGAATAAAGCTTCTGCAGCCAATTTCAATGTGGGGCATATATGGTGACCAGATTTTAACATTGGTAAAGCGGGACACCATTGACCAGTGGGGAGGGGGCTCTTGATTAAAAATTTGGTCTATCTCCTGCCTTTCCCTAGCTTGTCGTGCATTCTTTCCAAAAATCAGGACTTTTTTAAAACGTCGCGGGACGTGGGACAAATTGTTAAAAATCAGGACGGTCCCGCCAAAAGTGGGACGTCTGGTCACCTAAGGCATAGGGAGTTTCCACACCCCCAAGCACTTCTCTGACACCAGCTGGGTACGCTACAATTCCACTCAATCCTGAACTTTCTACCCAGAAACAGCAACAAAGTCCACAGGTTAAGAGTTCAGTCTTACAAGACAAACCCCCCTCCCCCCACACCATACCACCACCACCACCACCATACACACACACACTTGAGATGCTAATGGCAAATCCACATGGTCACCTGTGCTTCTGACTGACTGACCAGCTATTGATTGGCAATGTCAAGGACCCCTTCCTTGAGTTTGATTAATTAGCTAGAGCGGCTCACAGCACTCACAGAACATTTTACCTATTGGATCGCCCATTTATTATAAAAGCACATAACTTGGGGAAGCCGGGATGGCTCAGCGGGTTAAGCGCTTGCTTTGCAGCCCTGGAGCCCGAGGATCGAATCCCAGCCCTGGCCCATGTGGACCCATATGCTGAACTGGGGTGTGCCCCCAGTTCAGTTCTTGCTGGGGCCTATGTGGGAGGCTCCCGGCCCAGTTCCTGCCCTGCGCAGCCCTGTACCCACCTGTGGAGTGAAACTATATCGAAAAAACTAATGTCAACTATGGAGACAGCTCTGGGTCCTCCCCCTTCTCTCTGTCTCTCTTTGTCTCTCTCTATCAAAAAACAATAAAAACAAATCTTTAAAAGCACACAACTCAGGAAGAGCCAGATAGCAGAGGTGCACAGGACGAGGTGTGGGGAAGTGCAGAGAGCATCCATACCCGAATCTTTGTGGTCACCAACTGGGCAGCTCTGGGAGGCCTGGCTTCTTGGGTCCCTACGGAGGCTTCATTGTATAAGCATGATTGATGAGATCATTGGCCACTGGTGATTGAGTCCAACTCCAGCCCCTCTCGGCTCCGCAGAGGTCAGGGGGTTGAGAACTGAATGTGTCCCACCCCTCTAATCACAAGGCTGGCTCCTCTGTCAACCAGACGCCATCCTTAGGTGTGGTCCAAAAGTCACCTCATTAACATAACAAGAGACACATTTGCTGCTCTCATCACAGGAAATTCCATGAGTTTTAGGACCTCTGTTCCAGAAAGGGGTTTGAAGACCAAATGCATTTATTATAAGTCACAGCATCACAGGCAACCTGCCTAGAGTGTGAAGCAGCTGGAGTGGAGGGAAGGGGAAGGATGCGATGAGTTCAAAGGGGTCATGGGGTTGGAAAGTCACACCAGGGCCACGAAGGACGTGATGGGACCTGGGATATTAACCCCAACTTACAGACAAGAAAATTTCACCACTTTTATGAGTGACATGGGAGCTGTGGCCACTATTATGCTTTCTGCCAAATTTCCCCCCTCTGCTCACTTGATAGGATTGTCTTGCACTGTCCCTTTGAAGACACGGTTGGCCATGTGACTTGCTCCGTCAACAGAGTGAAAGAAGCTGTGATGCAGTCACTTTTAGGCAAAAGCTTTAAATGAGAACTCAGCTTGGTTGGGCTAAGCCCCTGGGATTTTGGTGCTGTTCGTTACCTCAGTGTAATCTAGCCTAAACTGACTGATATAGATTTCAAGAGAGGCTTTGGGGAAGAGGGCTTTGGGGCAGGACTGTCCTGGCTGCGGCTGCTGGAGTTCAGAAGAGACAAAAGAGAGACAGAGCTGGAAGCAGGGAAAGCAGTTAAGAGTATTGCTAAAATATTGGTGAGAGAAGAAGGTGATGGCCTATTGATTATCAGTAATACTGGAGATAATGAAAAGAAATTAGATTTTAGATACATGGAGTTGAATCACCAGGATTTTCTCATGAATCGGATATTGCATGGAAAAGAAAGGAGTTAAAGATGGCCCCAAGGTTTTTGGTGTGGGCAACAAGAAGAATGAAAAAGCTCTCAACCCTCCAAACCAGCATCTCCATGTAACATGCACACGTGCACGTGCACACACACACTTCAAAAAAACACCTTTTTTATTTGGCAGATAGAGTGCCTGAAGTTTCACCATTAAGGAGTCACCCCTCTTAAAGCAGCATTGCCTTTTCCAGGCAAAAGGAAATGCCCACTACACAGATTACTTACTGTGGACTGATTTGTTTTAACAAGTTGCAATTCAAAGACACCCTTGAAATCATCTAGTCCAAGCCTCTTGTTTCATTGGAAGAAACCAAGGCCCAGAAAGGTAAGGGATCTTGCTCAAGGTTGTGTAGAAAATCGGAGTCAAGCTGAGAAAGAGAAAGACTCCTGAATCCCAGGGCGTTGCTCTTGCCTGCACCTCTTATCCAGCCTGGGGCACGAGGCTCCAGGCTGTGGACGGGCCTTGGAGAGGATGCAGAGAGGAGAGAGGGAGCCGTGCACGGGAGCTCTGCCTCCATCACTATTTTGCATGAACCAGTCATGAGCAGGACTCCAGTGTGTGTCCCTTCAAGGTTGCAAATCCTCCCATCACATTAACTTTGACTTTGCTTGTCCCGAGCCAAAGACCAAACCCAAGAAGAAAAATTATTTTGAAAAGTGAGTAAAGTACAGTTCAGCTGTGTGTGTGTGTGTGTGTGTGTGTGTGTGTGTGTGTGTGTCTGACAACCACCAAGCATGGGGCACGTTCAAGGCCCTCCTTCCCTCTGTCTTATTTGGTGTTTTCCTGCCCTGCCAGCTTTGTGCCATTCTTCTTGAAAGCATTCTTTGAGCTGCGCCCCATGGGTCGGACACGGCTAAAAACAGCGCCGACACGCCGCTTCATCCCCTAGCACACTGCATCCTAGCATACCAACTAGAATCGTTTGTATTATGCCTTTTTATGTCATGCTTCACATTTACGAAGCGCCTGACCATAATTTTTATTAGATTTTTATGATTAGTTGTACTTTTTAAAACAGCTTTTTGAAACATTTAACACTGAAAACCCCCTCTGACTCCTGCAAATCTTGGACGGTGGCCATCTTCACTGCTTTTGTCTTGGGTGGTTAGTGATCAGAAATTTTCCATGAGTGATGGAGTGGTAAGAAGAACAAGGAGGTTCGACCTGAAGCTCCTCTTCTAAGAAGGTGAGGGATACGCTGAAGAGAGAAACACTGCAAAAGAGTCACAGTCTCAGAGGCCAAATAGCAGCTTTCACAGCCACTGGCAGCGAGGGGACAGCTTGTAATGTTTACCAGGGCCTAGTATTGGAAAAATGTGTAGAATAAACTGAAAGCACGTTAGCTTTTTCCTTCTGAACTTTAAATGAATATTTTGCATTATATAAAAGTGCCAAAAAGTATACCAAAGCCTATAAAAATGTTAAGCAAGACAGAGTGTTTCTAATGATTTTGCTTTCATTGGAAAAGAAAAGTCCCCATAAAAAGGCACGGTCTGTGCTTCACTCCCCTTGTTGAGAGATCTGCAAATGCTGTCCTTGACGTCTTGGGTGACAGCCTTTCTTCCAAAGCAAACCAATCTTGACTGGCCCTGCACACATGCGTGCAAGGAGTTTGGGAAGACCGCAAGAGCCACATGTGGAACAACGGGCGTTGTGGACTGCTTCTGGACCCGCGGCCTGTTTCGTATAGTAATTGCCTTCCAAAAATTCCGTTCATGACAATGCCACATGGGCCGTCTTCAGTTTTACCCTCATTTATACCTTGATGCCGCCCTCACCGATCCAAGCTGTTATGCAGAGCAGTGCTGATGTCTCATTACGGCAAAGATTTCTCTGTAACAAAGAATCCCAAGAAATGATGGCCTGTTTCTTAGAAGAATTTTACCCAATTTCAATTAACGACTATGGGGGATGCCAGGAGAGCTTAGCCAGTAGAGTGCTTGGTCACAAGGTCCAGTGTTAGATTCACAGCCTGTGCCACCCTGTATGCTGAACTGTGGCGTGACTGGTGACTGCCAGGATGGCATGGTGGTGAAGGTTCTCGATTCAGTTCCCACCCCGCGTGACCCCATATCCACCTGTGTGGAAGGAAACCATGTCACAACTACTGACGTATGACTATGGAGATTGCTCTGGGCCCTCCCTCCTTCTTTCTCTCACCTTCTCTCAAAACAATACATTTAAAAAAAAAATGTTTAAATGAATGACTATGCCTGAAAACAGATTCTGCCGGGCCCTGGAGGTGCTCAGATCTGTTGATACAGAGATGCAGAAGGCCACACCACCCATCTCAGAAGACTCTACGCCTGAAATGACAAGACTCCAACATGACCAGAGAGCCATGGTTCTCCCTGGAACTTTATTCTGATGGGACCTAATCTAGAATCCCCAGTGGGGGAGATGGTCATTTTACCCAAGAGGAAATTTAGGTTCCTTTTTTCCCTTCATTTCTGTACGCTTTAGTCAGGGGACTGATGGTTGCTAGGTTCTATCACAAGAATGAAGTCCTTCAGTCACTGTTGTGCCTCTGTGACTACACAGGGGTGGGGCGGGGGGTGGTCGAGAGGCCTCCCTGTCACCTGCACCACACCAGTGAGGTCTGGCACTGACACCACACGGCTGAGCGGGAACTTATCTGCACCAAGGCACACGTCTGACGCAGGGTCACAGCCAGCTCATGGCTCCTCCCAGGACCCGGGGAGCAGAAAGCCTCTATTTTATCTCAGTCCAGTGGGCCGATATCAAACACGGGGGCTCTTCCTCCCAGGCATCTTGTGCAGGCATTTTTTCCCTCACCACAAAATGTGTGTGTTTTTTTAAAAAAAACTTGTTGCTCTAACCGGCTTGCAATCTGGCTCTGGGTCCAGACCTCGAGGGCAGTGGTTGATGCTGAAATGTGTTTCTGGATTCTGCGGTTTCAAAGTGGTGAGTCTTTCCAAACTGGGTTAGGCCCTCTGCAAGACTATCAAGCTGGTGAAGTCAGCCTCTCCCCATCTCTTGTCACCGTGAGCTTGATCTGCACAGGAGGACATGCACCTGTGGAGTCACATGATGATCCCCGCAGGAGCCCTCATGATGTGCTGAGAAACACCCCACAGTACCTTCCCTATGTGGTCTTGTTTAAAACACCCCACGTTTCCATGTGCAGCCCTGGCGGGGTTCGCCAAAGAATCAGATGCTCAGAGAGGTTAAGTAACTGACCCAAGGTCACACAGATAGTACCTGGGTGAGGCAGGTTAAACTCAAACTTAGCATAAAGAGACTTTGAAGACCGCAGGCCCAACCTCTAAGCCTGGACAGCCACATTCTTCATGCTATAAAACACAAAGGCACACTGCTTTCTAAAACAAGGCAAAGAAGAACATTTCTTGGAAAAATACATAACTCAGCTTCCACCGAGGTATTCTCGGTCCTCCCGTTGCATCGTATAAGGCCAGGATGCACTTCCGCCATGGGCTGGGACTGCCCTCCTTGCTGGGGGCATTGCCATTGGAGGCAGCAGGGTGTACACCTGCTCAGCAGCCCCAGAATTCTGCCTGTCAGGAAACCGCCTTCCCCTAGTGCACTTCCTCTTGAATGAAAATAACACTTTGCAAGTACAATTATACACTGTGTGGAGCGAGCAGTACAATGGCCGTGATTAATCTGTCAGAGATTGTAGCATAGGATGCGACTAGGGAGAAATCAGCTCCTGCGGAAGAGCAAAGTTATCTCTGCACATGGGGAACTTAAAATGAGCATACCGATAACTGGGTCGCCATCCTGGAAGAAGCACTGTGGGCTGGAGGAGGAGAGCGGAAAGACAGACCGGGGACAGATGTGACAGCGCCCGGAGCAGCAGGAAGCCTGGGGAAGGCTTCCGGTCTGCAGCCTGCCTCCTGCTGTCCCCAAGTGCTGGTGGCCCCTCTCTCTCTGGCCTTGTGATGGTCTCTCAAGCCTGCCTCCGTCCAGCCATGTACTGCTCAGCCCGTGACAGGGCACTGGGGGTGGTGGTCGTGTGGGGTGGGTGCAGTGGAGGACGAGACCCCCCAGGTGCGTGTCACTTAACAGAGCCCCTCCATGGCCTTGCAGTCAGGAATCATTTTAACCGACAGGTGTTGGTCTTAATAAGGGAAGGAACTGGAATTAGGTTCTAAAGCTTAGAATTTATTTATTTATTTATTTTTTACTCATTTATTTATTTATTTATTTATTTATTTTGCGTCTCTTGGGGAAAGGTTCAAGCTAAGAGAAAACACTGTGACTATGCCTGTTTTATTTATATCCATAGAAAGGGGAATAAAGGATTGAAGAGCATGCATTGAGCAACTACTGTGTGCAGTCCTACTGTTAGATCTAGGGATGCCGTGTGGCCCCTGACACAGCAGAGAGAAGCTTGTTGGGAAGAGAGGAGGCCAAACAAGCAGACAGGCCTTTCTAATCGAGTGTGGATGCTGTGGAAGCCCCATCAGAGGGGGTGATAGGGCCACAGAGGGGACCCTAACCAAGGCTTGGGCAGTCAGGCTGCCTCCAGAAGTCACATCAGCACTGAGGCCTCAGAGATGAGGTGAGAGTCAGCTTATAAAGAGGACACAGGAAAATATCCCAGGAATAAGAGCCTGTGCAAAGGCCCTGAGGCAAGAATGAGCATCATCCATGGAAGTCTATACCATCTGTGAACAAATGAGAAATGATTGCAGGGCCCTGTGCTTCCCTAAATATCTTCTTTACTCATTGTGGCAGTTCGTTCGTGCATGTTCTGAGTCGGCTCTGTGGCCCACTGAAATGCAGACACCCCTAAGAGAACCAATGGACCTCAGTCCATTTCTTCTCATGACCGGTGAGTTTCATGGGCCATTTCCCGAGAGGAGGATCTGAGCCCTGAGGGGGATTGCAGGCCCCCCGAGAGAGGCACTTTTTGCCAGACACAGTTTGGCAGAAGGTGAAGTCATGCTGGAACAAAGACTCTTGTCAAAAAAGTGACCCATGCAGGGGTGACGCGTGTTTCCCGTGTGCTACACCTGCACCCTCACACCCTGCAGTTCTGCACTGGGACGCACACCTCCAGTGCCTGCAAGGGGACCCAGCAGCTTCCTGCTGGTCCCAAGCTGCTGCTTACCTAACAGAAATGCAGCCCGGCTGAGCGAGGCTGAAAGGTCAGAGCCAGAGCACACCTGAGTAGCAGTCTTCTTAGCTCCTACCAGACTAACGCAAAACGATTTTAGGAACCTCCGACTGGGTTGTTTCAGAATTTCACCAAATATTATTTATCAGCAAGGTGCCAGAATGAGGCTATGGCTCTGTAGGCCAACAGACTAGGTCAGCTATTTGCTAGCTGTGTGGCCTCAGGCTGGCTATTTAGACTCTCTGTGCTTCAGTTTATTCCTAGAATATGCATTTATTGAGGACCTACTATGCCCCAGGTGCTGATAGGTACCCGGCACTTAAAAAGCCCCCAGGATTTTAGTGGAGTGGGGAGACTAGACTAACGCCTTCTGTATGAATGAAACAGGATAGGAATCTATATTCTCCTTTGCATTTCCCAGCATGCTGCCTCCCCCATTCTGCCAGAGGCGTGTGGGATTGTTGCAGCTGGAATGCAAAAAGAAAGCAAGAGTCCATATTCAGTTTTTCCCTACCGTCCCAAAGAGTATCTGAGTCCCCAGCAGGATGATGGTTGTGAAAGCCAGGCATCCTCAGATGAAAAGGGTTTCCTGAATGCCTTAAGCGCCCATTAAAATCGCAAGAGACAGCCTAGGAGGACTTGAGGAGAGTGTCCTTGGAAGCCCAGGGTGGAAGGAGCACAGGATGTGACCTGAGAGGAGTTCTGGCTGCGGAAGGGGAGAGGACAATGCACCCCCCTCAGCCTCAGACAGGAGAAGAGGATTGGGAGAGAGAGCATCGGCCCGCGGACCACTGGCCGAGACCAGGGTCCCCCTAAGCCCGCCCCTAAAGCTGGTGTGGGGCCGAGTGAACCAGCAACTGCGGACGGGCAGCCTGTTTCGCCCGCTCAGGCCTCCAGGACATGCCCCACAGTGCACTTGGTGCCAACATGATGGAGTAATGAAGAGTGTGACAGTGACAGGGCGGGAAGTCCTGTGCAGAGACTTTGGGCTGATGCCCCTGGCTGCCTCCAGCCTGCGTGTGGCGTGAAGAGGCCGCTGGCCCTGACCCCTCTCCTAACCTCCAGACTTTTGGGGTGCACATATGCTCTCAAATGTCCCCCGGGCCCCACAGCAGCCTAAGCTGAAGACTCCTGCCTCTTTCCCAGCCCACCGCTTCCAGTCCCGGTCTCTGTCCCTGATATCAGGTCAGGTAAGTCAGGAGAGTCCCGGGACATCCAGGAGACCCCTTCCTCTCCATCACCACTCCCCGTCCAACTGTTGCCCATGTCTGGGCACATTTACCTCTGAATTTATTGTGACTGTGTGTCCCCTGTCTGCTTAGCTCCTCGCACCCCTCTCAAGCCATCATCAGCATTGTGCGCTTGGATCCAAACTTTATGTTTCAATCCGAGTAACGCAAACTCAGAGGAGAGATCGGAAGATTAGGGGCATCAGGCTAAGAGAGTATAACCTACGGTGGTGGTGTCGCCACCCATATCCCTTCAGATCCCGTATCACTGTGCACGCCGATGGCTGTTTCTACCAGTACCGGAGCACCTTCTCTGGAGGCAGGAGTGTGTTCAGATGTAGGAGGCAGACTGCTAGGGGTGGGGGATCATTCTCCCCTGCCCCCAAAGAGCCTTAGGTTGTTTTGGGTTTTTTTAAGATGTATTTTTATTGTTTGAGAGAGAGAGAGGGGAGGGTCTAGAACAGTCTCCACAGCCACGGGGGGCCTCCCGCATGGGAAGCCCACCCCAGTTCACTATATGGGTCTGCATGGGCGGGGCTGGGGCTAGCACTGGGACTCGATCCTCAGACCCCACGGCTGCAAAGCGAGTGCTTAACCCGCTGAGCCATCCCGGCTTCCCTTCAGTTGATGTTGAAACAGAGTTGGTGGACAAAAAAAAAAAAAAAAAAAAAAAATCCCAGGTCCCTTGCTCCTCAGGAGAGAGACGCTGAGGAATGACCATTCTGCCTGGATGACCTGAATGACTACAGACCCAAGGCCATCTCCCTGCAGTAGGCCCCATCCTCCATACTCCAAGCCCTCCTTGACCTCACTCATGATGGCTCCAGCTGCCTCTCCTGCCACTTCCTGCCCCATTAATTCTGAACTGCCTGCAGCATCTAGCACGCACCATGCCACTTCGCTCTTGCACACCTTGGTGCAAGCTGTTTCCTCTGTCTGAAATGATGCCCTTCCCAACAATCTTTCCTGGCTCTTTCTCACTCTCCACAGCTTAGCTCAGGCAGTAAGTACCTCACATACATATATTTATTACGCATGTGCTCTGTGCCACACGAGTTCTACAGAAGTATCTACAAAGGACATACAATCTTGACTTGGGGGATCACAGAAAGCACCCCATCCGAGGTGTCCTCTAAGAGTCTAAGAGATGCGTCTCAAAGGAAGAGGACTGGGCCAGAGGGAGAAGGAGGTAGGGGGAGGGTGGCACTAGAAATGTCACAGAGCACAGACACCAGTGCAGCTTGTTTCATGAACCAAAAAAAAGAAGAAAATAAAAATGGCCACGGCTAGAGCTGTAGCAAAGAGAACAGAGTGGCCAGAGTGAAAGATGAAGGGGGGTGAGGGGCCAGACGACACAGGGCTGTGTAAGTCACTTTAAGAAAGATGGAACTTGAGCTGGTGCAAGGGGACAAGGAAGAGTCATGTGCCCCATCCCCTGCGCTCACTACCTGGGCCACGTCACATCAATTTCTCTACCTTCCTGTTGGACAGCAAATGTCTGTAAAGCAAGAAACGTTTCTGCTTGATCTTGTGTCCTGGTACCTAATGCAGACCCTATACCAGAACAGGACTGCAATACGTGCATGGCGTTGGACCGCCGCCGTGACAGGAAGCCGCTCAAGATGTGGCAGAGCCCACCCCACCCAGAATCCTCCAGAGAAGCCGTATGGACAAAGGCATGAGGTGAGGCTCTGCCCACATCAGCACCACAGAACCCGAATGGTTCCGCACAGTGCCATGTGACAGCAGAGAGCCACCACGCCGCCCCAACCGGAAAGCCTCACCCCAGGGCGGATGGGGGCTGTGGTGGGGGGACCTGGAGGAAGAGTCTGAAATGGCCGCAGGGCTGTGAGCCTCATGAGACTTGCTCAGTGCCAGAGGAAGGGAGAAACACAGAGGTGACTGAAAACCAGCAAAGGCCTGACCCGGGCAGTCCGCGTGGTGGCCGTGGGGGCATCGGAGGCCTTTGTGGGGACAGAGCTAGACCAGCCTGGAAGCTGGAGGCTCCTGCTGTTCGGGTCAGGAAAGCAGAGGCCACACAACCGGCCAGGAGGCTAGGGTGCTCCCTGCACCCCGGAGCCCTTCGCCTGCACCGTCAGGGCCGGCTTGTGGGTCTGTCTCATCTTCCTTTCCAAACCGAGCTCACTGAAATCACAATTTTCCTTTTAGTGGGCCTGACCTACACTATCCACTGAATCAATATTTATGAAATGGGTGAAGCCACTGACTAGAGTTTCAGCGGCCTGTGGCTGGAGGCTGTTTTGCTCACTGGAGGCACCTCCAACTCCTAGAACAGACGGCACACCACAGGCGCTCGGAAATGGTTCCCTTAATACCATTCATGACATAATTGTAAGTACTTGTAGCTACTGTGGCTCAGAGGACAGATCTTTCCCCCAAGGTCACAGCACCTTAGGATCCACGGAGCAGGCGGGCGAAATCTTCCTAGTTGCACGCAGGTGGCTTTTCTGGGCTGCAGTGCCCCTGCTGGACAAGAGCTGAACTGCCGCATCCCCATGAGGAGCTCTGTGGGCCGCTGTGGGCGGGGTCAAGGCCAAGGACTTAGGATGGAGGCCCTGAGGGTGGGATGGCAGCACCATTCTTGCTAGTGCCTGTGCAGGGGTCCAACACCGGAGCCGAGGCAGCACAGGTGCATAGGGACACTTCTCAAAATTTCAGTGACCGAAGGAGCATGTGTGATCACCGTCAGAGATGAAGCTAGAGGGGGAATCAGTACGGTTGGAGGGATGGCCTGGAGGACAGAGTAGAGGAAGACATGGAGCCCGGGGACTGAGCCCTGGGAGGGGTGACGAAGAAATCCGAGAGGCAGACGCTAAACCAGGAGAGCGCAGTCACCATAACTTGAGAGGAAAGCGTTCCAGGCAGGAGGTCCTGGGAGAGGAGGCTGAGGGCTGGCAATGTCGCTGACTTTGGCTGAAAAGAGCAGAAGGCACAGGGTTTAACAGCCCGACCTTCCCCGGTGTGGTTCAAATCTCTCCCCAGCCATTTCATGGGCTCCGAGTGACGTATGCAGAGCAATAGACTTGCCTCTTAGGGCTTCAGCCTCCTTATTGCAAACATAGGGTTTGGAAAATGCCTTGCCCAGAACCCCAAAAGATGGGAGACAGTCAGCAAATGCTTCGATTATTATGTTGGTGATGGTGTTGTTTTTGCAACTGGCAACCTTTAAGAAGAAAATGCCAATTTGGTGGGGAGAAAAGAAGGGGAAGGGAAGATGATGAGGACCAGATTGCAGGAAGTTGAATGGAGTCAAAGACACGATGCGTGTCAATCATTTTGAGAAGGCATTTCGGAGTGTGAGAAGTTCAGGAGGGCCCGCAAGTGGGACAAGGCAAGTGAATGCACACAAACAAACAAACAAACAAAGGGAGGGAACCTGTGCAGATGGAGAAACTGAAGTGATGAGAGGGGGTAAAACAACCAGAAGCAGGCCCCCGGAGAAGGCAGAGATGGCCCCCATGAGAGGAAAGGGGAGCCCCACCCTGCCATCCCCAGTGTTCTCTGCTCCCTGCCTGTCTTTGCCTCTTTACCAGCCTCCCCGCTTAGGCCAGGGTTGCGAGTTCTTCCCCCTCAGAGTCTTTCAGAGCCTGTGAGAGAAAGCAGACATGCCGAGAAGCCAGAGGCCTGAGTTCTGCTCGGACCCTGGCCGCTTGTACTTGGCTGAGCCCCTGTCCACCCTGAGTGCTGCTGTCCCCCTCTGTAATCGAGGTGGCTGGGTTCTGTAACCTTGCCATCGCACTAAGCACCATGAAACAGTTCCTCTTCTGAAGTTTGTCTCCACTCTGATCAGAAGAAATCGGGGGGGCGCCTGGAGCTCTCACTTCTGCCAGCAACTGGGGCAATATTTCTGCTTCACACGTATTGTCAGCAGATGCAGCAACACCCTCGGTGCTGGCAGATCACAGCCGAGCCTCCTGGTGTTTTAAATAGCATGTGCACTTGGTCTTGGCCTTCTGGAACGAACGAGAGGGAGGCAGGAGCTTTGTGCTTGGCTGAGCGGTGCTGTTGACGAGGCACTCAATGGCTGCAGGCTTCTGTGTGCTCGGAAGTAACAATTACTGTGCCTACCACACTCTGTCCTCTGAGGCCGAAAAGGCTTCAGCTGCCGGTTTATTTTGATACCCTGGATAAAAAGCTCGCTGGAGAAAATCCAGTGCAGGAACACATTCTTATCCTCCACTCGTCTGCACCATCCCGTCTGCTGCTGCCCTCTCAGCTATTTTTCATCCCTGTCAATGTCGTTGGGCCAGGCCTGAAGGTCCTTCTCTCAGTGACCTCGGAGAAGGACATATCCATCGAGTCCCCTCATGAAAGTGGAAGAGGCCAGAGATGAGACACCTGGTGACGGCTTCTGGTTCAAGGCCAGCGGGATCAGGACCCACTGGAAACCCAGGCGCAGCGTGCCTGGGTCGTGTGACAGCCACAGCTGTTTCTGACCATTGTTGGATTCAACAAGTGCTCACTGAACACCTACTGTGTGCCAGGTTCTGTGCTAGGACCTGGGGAGACTGTGGTGAACATAGTAGGCCCTCACAATTCATCTTTGGAGTGTTTGTTTGTTTGTTGCTCATATGGTCTATTTACTTAAGGTCCTTCAAGTTCAGGGATAGACACAGAACTAGCCAAGGATGGAAAGGAGTTTTCACTAAAGCAACATGTACCATCAGCATGTGATCAAGAATCGGGGGCTGGGGCATCTAGGCTTATATCCTGCTTATATATATCGTTTCTTACATTTCCCTCTTACGCATCGCATGAAAAAGAAACCCACAAGTGCCCCCAGCTCCTTCTGTCCTTCTGGGTGATGCCACTAGCACATAGGAGAGGCTCTCCGTTCCATAAGCAAATTCCCAGTGACTCTAAAATGTTCAGCTTCCTGCCTAAGGTCTCGGGCAGCTATTATGTAAGGGGTAGGGCTGGCGCTTTCAGACAAGTTTGTACACGGCGTGATTGTTGAGTGGATTTGCCCTATTGTCTGGGAATGCACTTCTTTAATTGACAATGATAAAAGTCCTGATGGAATATGGCCCTGACTCTGATGCTGAAGGGCCCTTTTATGGGGTGCTTGCCCGAGTGTGTTCACCCACCATCAGTACTGAACAGCTCAGAAGTGGACAAGCCTTTGCTGGGGGGAAAGTTCAGGCTGACTTTCAGTTCGGGGTTTTTCCCCAGTGCATCCTTCTCAGAGCATATTATAAGTGAGGTGAACTTGGCTATGGGGCAAAGGTGAAAACAGAAAGAAGTGGAGACCTCAGACCACTCTGTGTCCGGGACTTGGAAGTGCCTAAGGGGGCCTCACCTTGCTCAAGTGCCCTCCACTGGGCCACCCTAGGACTTGGAATGGGAACCCTCACAAATCCAGGCACCTGAGGGTGACCTTCACCCAAATTGTGCTGGCGTGGCTTCCTCAACCAAGGCACTCAGCGCCTCGGCCTGCCGCTCTCTCTCATGCAGATCGGGGACGGGGTGGGGCTCAGATACAGTTTGCTCAGGGAAGAAGTGTAGACATCTGACTAAGTTCAACACCAGAGAAAGTGGGGTGTGAGTTTGGAAAGGCTGTTACAATGAACGACGCACATTTGCTGAAGAGTCTGATGTAACGGTTCTGTCTGACTTCCTAGTTTGTGTGGGGCTGGGGTGTGACAGGGCAGGCCCTGGGCCAGGCACCCTCCCCTCCCAGGCTCTGAATCCACAGAACCCCAGAAATGCCAGATGACCAGCCAGGCGACCCCATCTCACTTAGAGTCCACATAGTGGGGATACAAAGGAATTTGGGTGTGTCCTGGGGTGGCATAGAAGGATCACTGTCTGGGTCAGTCTAGAGTCACATCCCTTGCAAAGCTGATAAAAGCTGCAGACCCTCTACCCAGAAAAACGCATGCACGGCACACAGATACACAAACTTGCCCACCATTTCAGAGACCCCGGGAAATTACGTTAAAGCCCTCAGTCCAGTCCTGATGCCTAACTTCCCCATCCCTGTTCCCACACGGACGGGCCCCTGCCCGGGGGCTGTCTCTCCAGTTCTGGTTCTCAGAGTCACGGCTCTCCCTCAGCTGGCACCTGCATCTTCCGGGGCTCCCCTGGGTGCCCGCTTCTCCTGGGGTGATGGGCAACACCCCAGGCGAAAGCTCCCTGGGCGCTTCTGAGGAGCAGCGGAGCCTAAAGCAGGGGGAGCACCATCGGGAGGACCCTCCCCCCGCCCCAAGGCGCTGGCGGCCGGCAAAGGTGTGGGGAGGGCGAGGGGACGCGCGGAGCCCCGGGCACTTCTCCGACCTGAAACCTGTTGGAGCCTTAGCGCCCCGGGCCGGCACCCCACAGCCAGCACCCCGGCCCGGTGCCCCAGAAAATCCCCGCCTGTGCTGGGCACGCGCAGTCCCTTCGCCCTCTGGTTGTTTGAACCCTTCCTGGCGGGGTCGAGCCAGCCTTTCGGGGAGCGATGGATCTCCAGGGTCCAGGACCCCGGCCGCCCGCTGCCCGGCGCGAGCAGGTGCGGAGGTGGGCGGGGACGGGCCCGGGTGCGGATCGGTGGTGAGGAGGCGTCCGGGAGGAGGGGCTAAGACTTCCAGAAGCCGTGTTAAAGCCGCTCGGCGCTCCTGCACGGCAGAGCGCGCCAGGAGCTGCAGAGGAGCGCAGCGCTGGGTGAGTGGCGGCTCAGAGCCCAGCCCCGAGAGGGGCGCAGCAGGGCAGGGGCGCGGCCCGGCGGGGCTCAGCCCCCGGGGACACAGGGCACGGATCCCGGCCTGGCGAGGTCTCCGGGCACCCCCGAGGCTGCCGCGGGTGTGAGGAGTCCCGAGTGGGTGCAGGCGCCCGGGAGCCCCAGCGGGCGAGCCGGCCCGTCGTGGAGTTCCAGGTCCCCGAATGGCCCCCAAGTGCCGGGGGGCCACCCTGGCGCCTGCAGCAGCCCTACACGGTGCCAGGGCTAGAAGGGGACAGCGCGCAAGGGAGGGACAGCGAGTGAGCGCGGGGAGAGGGATGCGCGGGCGGCGACCGTGCCCGGGGCCGGGAGCAGCGAGGGGTCCGCGCCTCGTCGGCGAAGTCCTGCGCTGTCCCCAGAGGAGGGGACCCGTGGGCAGGGCGCGCGGGCCCTGATGCCAAGAATGGAGCAAGGGTTTTCGGGGTGTTCTCCTCGTCGCCGGAGGGAGGCCCCCGGGCTTACTGGAGGAATCTGCGCGCAGAGACCTCCCCGGGACCGCGCGGGACACAAGTCGCCAAGGCGCAGCCCCAGTTGGGTCGCACGCCTCACCTCCAGCTGTCTGCTGCCAGGTGTGGGACACTGGCTGGGAGGGGTGGGGCGGGCAGGGCCTCGGGTCCCAGCGGCAAAGCGCGAGGGGAGAGAGACCCCGGGGTCAGGGAGCAGCATCCTTGCAGCAACATAAACAAGAGGCTCTGCTCGGTTCGATTACAACTCTCCTTGTGCTTTCAAAAAAGAAAAAGAAAAACTGCTGAGATTCTCGTGGAAGGTATTTTCTGCTTGAACTTTCTCTTCTCTTGTGACTTGAGAGATTAAAAAAAGAGCCTGCTTGCTAGGCTGGTTTTTCCAAGTTGTTCCAGGTTGGAAGTTGTAACCGTTTGAAGGATAATTTATGGGTGTTCCATGCATTCAAATGTATTACAGCAAAGCCTTTCGGGCACAGTGGGTATTAAGGAAAACTTAGCGCACGTTCCCAGCGGGAAAACCAAAATAGTGCTCTCCTGGGTGTTTCTGCCCGTCTGTCATCCGAGGCCAGTGGAAATCCTGGAGAAAAGGCGCTTGATTAATTGTCCTGGCTCCATGGTCTGGGTGCAGGCAGGGCCAGTGCCAGCGCCGCCTCCCCCACATGCGCGGCCCAGCTGCATTCTGCAAGTTCAGAAAGGGTGGTGGAGGGCCCACCAGGAACGTCTCCGCAGGGTCTTCAAACTCTTGAAGCTGTCAGTGAAGTCTGCCGGAGGGGAATATTTCTTGCACTGTGTTTACAGTTTCCTACTGAATGTCTGAAACTTTCTCCCTTTGCAGAGGAAAAACTAGCAAGTCCACATTAGATCTGCATGGGTCTGTTTTGTGGCATAAGTCATGTCAGTCCGAGCAAGCCAATTGTCAATCCATGATGGGCAGTAATCCAGAAGTTTAAAGAGGGGACCCAGGACGGGGAGCGGGGGGTGGGGGGGTCTGGGGGCTGAGACCAGCCCTGAGGGCATTGACTCACAAAACAATTGAACACTTGGGCCATTGAAACCAAGGTCTCTGGGGCATGGGGACCTGTGTTTGGAGAGAACGGTAGATGTCCCTCAGAGGGTTCTATAACCAGCTGTTGGTGTGACACCTTCCCAGGCTCTCTAGAGCCCTGGGAAAGCGGGTCCCCTAGCATTGGTGATTCCTTCCACCATCTCCTTTCTCGGAGTGAGGGTCTCACCTCCTCCCTCCCTTCCCCCATGTCCCACCCAGAGTCGCAGAGGGCAGAGGGGCTGAAGCTCCACACTCCGCTTCTCCTGTGTGGAGAGATCTGTGGCTTGGCCAGCGAGGGTGCCCCAGCTGCCAGCATCATCAGGGAGGGCAGGGCAGGGCAGGGCAGGGCCGGGCTGCAGCCCTAGGAAGTTTCTCATCACGACTGAGATGAATGAAAAGATCACACAACGTCATGTGTCCGTGAGTGCTGAGCACACGGTTGCAAGTCCACCGAGTGCCCTGCGGTGTGGGCAGGAGCTTTGGAGACACGGGGAAGCTGCAGAGGAGACATGCTGTGCATGGAGCAGGGGCCAGGCCCGGGCCCTCTAAGCAGACAGCAGTGCCGCATCAGGGCCCAGACACTTACGTTCTCTCCCAATAAGACCTTGAGGGACTTCGGGGTTCAGAGCAGCCGGGTCTTGGAGAACTTTGCTGGCAGCAACCCCCGCTCTGTTCTCAGGAGGCAGCAGAAGGCTTGCTGAGGACTCTCTTAGCAAACAGCCCGTGTTCCCAGAGGGGTTCTCTTCCTTTGACTGGCACCTCTGATCTTGCAAACCATCAGCAAAACCGCCAGCCCTCAGGCTTAGCCAGGCCTGAGAAATCGCTCTGTGATGGACCAGGTTCACAGAATAGCAAAAGGGGGCATCCGACAAATATGTGGAGATGGAAGACCCTCCCCGATCCATTCCCAGCGACCTTGCTACCTGACAGTGGGAAACAGTTCATCCTAACTCAGTAATACTGGGATGACCCCAAGGTGGAAATACAGCTGGAGAAACTGAGGCGGGGGTGGGGCTGGGGTCACTGATCTTTCGGTTGGGAATCCACTGAGACTGTCACTATTTGAGCCAAGAAGGACAGCCCTTCTGCCGCAAAATTAGGCTAAGACCAGGATACTGAAAGCACACGAGAAAGAACAGTTTCTCGTGCTTCGTGGGGCTTCATGGTTCTCCTGTGGGCTACTTTACAGGTTTTTGAGACTTCTCCACAGACTGTTGGCCCCAGACTATGACACAGTAGGAATCAGACTGAAATAGTAAGGTGACCTCTTGGTAGTCTTCTCCTGGGTTTTGGGTAAACTTCCTATGGTAGTTTCCTGAGTTCTGAGACAGGAACGGAAGTAGATTTGTGACCTTGAGCAAGTCACTCAACTTTGCAGTTTCCACTTTCCCAACCTATAGGACAAGTGCATTGACTCTTTAGTCTTCCTTTCCTTTCCTTCCCTTTCCTTCCTTCCTTCCATCCATCCTTCCTTCCTCCCTCCCTCCCTCCCTCTCTCTCTCTCTCTTCTTTCTTTCTTCTTTCTTTTTGACAGACAGAGACAGAGAGAAGAGGGTGGGCCCATAGCAGTCTCCACAGTTGTACATCATCAGTTTTTGACATATTTTCATTCCACACAGGCGGGCTGGGGCCATGCAGGGCAGGAACTGGGATGGGGGACTCCCATATAGGAGGCTCGCCCCAGCAAGAACCGAGCTGGGGGCCACACCCCAGTTCAGCATATGGGTCCACACTGGCCGGGGCCAGGATTTGATCCTTGGACCTCAGTGCTGCAAGGTGAGCACTTAACCCACTGAGCCATCCCAACATCCCCTCTACAGTGTTTCTTAATGGGGCCACCGGCAGTTGGGGACATTTCTTGGTGAAGTATGACCTATGTACATAATGCTGGACGTTTAGTTGCCCTGCCTTGCTTACTAATTGCCAGAAGTCATGGTGACAACCCAAAATGCTTATTAAAAGGATACACTGCTCCCAGTTGAGCACTAACTCCCTTGAAAATTCCCACTAAGACCCTTTCTCCGAGGTCCTCACATTGGGCATCTAGTCAATCATGGAGTTGTCTAGACCTGGGCGTGGCTCCCCCCAGAAACCAGCATTTCAGGCTGTCGGAAGCCACTGGCAGGGACACTAGTGCTGGAGCTCACAGGTGTCATCTTTCGCCTTTGGTGTGTGACGATAAACGACCCACGTGGGAAGACACACACAGAGAATGGGGGAAGGGGCAAGTGGCAGGAGAGCATGACACTTCTTTCTGTGCTGTATGTTATTAAAAACACAGGCAGACTGCTCGGCCCGAGGAAGCAGGCAGCACTGGGAGGAGGTCCCTCCCCCCCACAGGAAACTCATCACGCTCGGGCACCAGGAGGTCCCTTCCCTGGACGAGAGAACAAGGGAGCAGAACCCTTCCCAGCACTGACAGCACTTACACAACCTGGGTCCATGTCAGTGTCAAATTAGTACAACTGTGCCCAAGCTGTGAGAATAAACGCGAGTCGACAGTGTGACATTGGACTGAAAAACAAAAACAGGCTAGCAATGCTACCGTGGGGGCCTGGCGTAGAGCCCTAGGTTTATTCTCCAGGAGAGCAGCTGGTGCTTGACCTTTGCCCCAAGGTCTGCCTGGAGGACAAAAACTAGAACCCTTTGGTTAGTCATAGAGCAAATATCTTTGCAGGGCATTTGGGAACACCTACTTGCTACTCACCCCCAGGTAGAGAGAAAACTATGCCGGCTGTGGGGTTGGCAGGGTTTAAAGCTGATTTCCAAAGAGGTAGAAAAGGAACAAAAGAAAGGGCTGGGAGACCTACTAAGTGAGGTGAAGAGGGGTCTGGTAACGGCATCTGTCAGGTGGGACTGGCAAATGCTTTCTGAATGACCTGAGAGTTTGGCCAACCTCTCCCACACGCAGGAAATCCTTCTATGACTGAAAATGCAGCACCAGGTCGGCAGATGGAGATGTTTGGGCACCACCGGTGGCAGCTTCTGCAGGTGGAGGGCCCTGCCCATGGGAGGGTCTGGTCTGAAGTCAGTGGGAACAAACAGCGCAGGCTTCCCGCAGAAGCCATGCCATGTGGAAGGCAGTCACGACCCACCTCTACTGGACCAAAGTCCACGGACCACAGGGCATTTGCTCTTCGGGACGGATGGGCGGATTCCCCATCTCCTTTGGCTCTTCTGTCGGTAGCCAGGGTTGCTTATCTGTCACCTGCCAGCTTGTTGCTTGCTGTTCTGGGGTGAGCCCAGAGAGGACCATGTGGTGGGAGCCATGAGTGCTCAGCCCAAGTTGGGGGTGCAGGGAGGTCCTGTCTCAGTCCCTCCTTCATCACTGTGGATCTGAGGTGTATTGATGGCAACTTGCATGTGTCACTTGCCCAGTCCGGTGAAATGCCATCCCACGTCGAGACCCGAGCCGACCTGGCTCGGAGGTTAACACACTGGGGCCCCACCTCATCTTGGTTAATAAGTGTGTGTTGGGCCCCTGTCGGTGTGTGGGCGATGCCACGGGAGGCAGGCCCCCTTGGGACAGTGATTCTGAAGGCAGGGGCAGTGTGCTGGCGCAGGTCAGCAGAGGGGCAGGACCCGTTCTACTTCCGTACAACACAGGGACAGTAGCGCCTCCTCGCCGAGCTTCTGTGTGTCGGTGGGAGGAGGGAGGCGGGAGGCCAGCAGAGGCTGGCACACAGTAGGACTTCATGAGTCCCTTTCCCTCAGGTTCTCGGGCGGTGCTGGTCTGAGGGGCTCCTTTCTTCATGCTTTTCCACGTCAGGGCAGATCCGATCCTCTCTGCATGGTTGGTTTGTTTGTTTGTTTTTTATGTCACTGTTTTGACCTTCTGTAATTAACATTCTCATGTTGATAGAATTTTCACCAAACTCTTCATATTCTGAATTTTCTTTGCCTCATCAGAACCGGGTAAAAAGAAACCCGTGGATGTTCGCCTGTCATTTTTCTTTCTTTTATTTCAGAAATGTTATGCAATGGTCCCTAAATAAGGCATTTCTTGAAAATGGCCATTTGTACTGGCAGCTTTTGGAGTGTTTTGGTTCCTTCCCCCACGTAACAACTCCTCCTTCTCCAACAACTGGTGTCTTTAGGATTGTTGGTATCCTATCAAGTTCACAAGAGAAGGAAGGAGGAGGCTGCACATTCTTCTATGGTGGCAGAGCATACGGAGGGCCGGGGCTGAGCAGCTGTTGATGAATTACATACAACCTGTGGTGAAAGTGGGGACCATCCCCTATGCCTAGCAGGTCACTGAACTGACTTTCCTTCTAGAAATTCCCATCTTTACTAACATGCTAACCAGGATCATGAATATAAATCATGATCCTGCCCAAGGAGCTCGCTCACGACCCAAAACTAAAATGGCATCAGAGGCGCATCAGATCATGTGAACAAGGGAAGGCCAGGGGCTGGTGGGGTCTGTGCTCAACGACAGGGTGTGCGCCATCGGCAGGGACAGTCCCTCTTCAGCTCGGCAGGGCTGTAGGTCCAACGTGGCCAGGCCTTCCAACTTTTCAAATAAAGTTAAAACTTTGCAATGTATAGTTTCTCCACTTTCTGAATGTATAGTTTCTCCACTTTCAAAAACATTCGTGCAGACCCCCAAAGGAAACCCGTCAGCAGGCTTTTTTACCGCCGCAGCTGGATTAACACGCGTGGAGCAATTGAGAGCCGAACCAGGAGGGCACCCTGGAGGAGTGATAGAGATCCCCAAAGAGAGAGATGTGACTGATCGGGGAGCCCACTGGGGCGCAGGGTGGGGGATGGGGGCCTCCTGGAAGAAGCAGCCCTGGCACAAAATCAGACAGGACTGGCTTCAGACCAAAGCTCCGCCTCTTACTGGTTCTATGACAATGGGTCCTTAATTTCTCTAAGCCTCAGTTTCCTTATCTGTAGAAGGGAATCGTAATGCCAGAGGGCAGCTGTGTGGAGAGTGCTGGAATGGAGCCAGTGCCTGGGAAGCCTGATTCAGGAGTGGGCGTGGGGCATTTCCCCAGCCCTGAGGACATAAGAATGAAAGGGCCCAGGCCAAGCAAGGGACCCTCCTGAGCTTTGCAGACAGTTGCTTTTCAAGGACGTGGGTCTCAGTTGCATTCTTCCTACCCCAGGAAAAGGACAGAAGGTGTAGGTTATCTGTCTCCCCTCCTTCCCCCTACCTGCTTCCCCCCAAGGCCTGTGGGTTCCTGTGCCCACTTGTCAGAAGGCCACCCTTTTAAAGACCTGTCCGGAGCCACAGCAGAGAAACACAAGCTGCGTGGTGAGAAGGAAAAGTACTCGGCATAGACACACACGGCAAATATTCAAGGAATTCTTAGGAATAAAAAAAAAATCTGTGTGTGTGAATCTGGATTTGTGCAGGAGGCTATGGGAGGAACATGTTTTCTCAATTAGCGTGCACATAGCTGGGAGTGAGGTCACTTCATCGGCCACTCACCAGGGCTGACACGCTCGCGCAGAGGCACCTGACCCGGACTTCACTTTCCTAAATCAGATTCAGACAACCCCATCACTGCCCCTAGCTGTTGAAACAAATTCAGACCCCAAACCCAGGCCAGGGTGGACACATATGCACACCCCAGAAAATCCTGATCTGATTTCAGAGCCTGGGCTGTATTTACCCCCAAATGGAAAAAGACAACCCTATACTCTCGACGGGGGATCTCTGGAGTCCCCACCACCCTTGTATTTTTTTGTTTCCTGGTGGCTTGTGCATGGTAGCTTGTGCATGGTGGCCCCTGTCAGAGCAGATGAGCCTTTGAGGTTCTGAAAGCAGAGAAAGTGGTTGCTTTTGCGAAAGCATGCATCAGCTGCCTAAAATATTACTCGTCGGTCCCGAGATCCGCGATTATGATTTCTGGATGGTTTCCTGGACTGACTCTTTTCCAAACGCATGGCTTTGTCAGATATTTGTAATTTCTGAAATATTTGATTCATGATGGCCCCTCACCAGAGGGATGGTCCAGCGTCCATAATTAGCAACATGCCTCAGAAGCAAAGATGCTGCCTAGCATCCAACAAGATTAGGCAGGAAGCTGCAAACATTTCCAATCGACTGCCACAGACTAAAGGAAAGGAAAATGTTTTGCACAGGACAGATTGAGACGCATTACAGAGAAGTGACATGAATTTACTGATACATCCATGTCTATCATCTCGCTCTCGCTCGCTCTCTCCTGTCTCCCTATCTCCTCTTTTAAATGACAGTAAAGTTTTTAAAAATCAATGTGCATTGCAGAGAGCAAGGGAAAGGATTCACAAAACTTCCGTTTCAGCTGTATGTATGTTTATACATATACGTGTACATGTGCAAACTGCATCATGATGGAAAATGTATTTTTTCACGGTGAGTCATAGTTTAAAAAGCTTAAAAGCTACTGATATAGATGACAGCATGGTTTAGAAAAGGACACCGCTCCGAAGCCACACCACCTTGGCGTTAAGTGCCAGCTCTGTGATTCCTCGTTGTATGACTTTGAAGCCTCCGTGTCCTCACCTATCAGATCAGGCCAATTGCCCCTTTAAAGGGCTGTTGTGTAGATTAAGTGACAAAGATGTAGCCCTTGCCTGGTACTGTGCCTGTCCCCCAGGTGGCCCCCAGTCAGTGACAGCTGTGATCCTCATCTGTCTTGCCCTCTCTCCTCCTGCCCCTCCCTCCTTTTCCTCTTCCTCTGTCTTCTTTGGGACCCTCTACTCCACCTCACCAGAACCGTGAACTCCCTGCATGTTTTATCCCTGAGGCCTGCTGCTTGTCTGACAAATCCAGCAAAGAAGCAGGGACAATCAAATCACATCCTCGTCCCCACCTGCTAGTCCATCCTTCTCCCACTCCACGCCTGCAGAGTCATCTTCCTGGGATTCTGTTCTCTGGACGTGATCATGACAGCAACTGTCCAAGGGGCACAAGACATCCTTCTCCTGTCCCTGGGAACCATCACAGGGGTTCCACTACCTTTGCTGGCGTTGTGACTGGGATAAATGCTTTGCCCCACGGGCGGGTGCAGTCACTCGGGAAGGAGCGTCTGTTCCCACAAATCACATCCTTCCCCCCTCGGTATATTTTTATAAGGACAACAGGGTATCATTAAAATGTTGACATTGTCAAATTCTTAAGGAGTCCCTGCCCAGAGCAGAGAGCCTAACATTTTCTCATGAGCGAGGCTCCAGGCTGCCCCGATATGGAGGGTTGAAGTTTCTCCCCCGGGATAAACACCTTCAAGGCTCCCGGTGTGGACACCGGAGCGGACACCTTCGGGAAGCCAAACCCTCATGCGAACAGCAGCCCTCCGCCTGGCCCGCGATCCATCAATGACCCCAGACCTTCCCTCCAGTCCCAGCGGAGGAGGATATATGGGAGAGTGACCCATGCCAAGATCCTGCTCTGGGGCCACCAAGGTGACATGTCCCAATTTTCTTGAGAGCCTGGCTAATGCAGCCCCTGAGGATGGATCAGCAATGACAAACTGCCTGCCTCTTTTTTTCTTTTTTTTTTTCCCACAAGGAAGCTTCACCTTTTCCCCTCTTCTGTATTTCTCATGCTCCCCTGGGGATCATTCCAACTCTTTGCTCGTAAAATGCCCTCCCACTGGGGCCCGTTTTCACCACTAGGACTCAAAGAGGGCTATTAGTGACATCTCCTCAAATGCTGAATTCCTGTCCAGACCAAAGATTTAACGCCCCTTTCTTAGGCCGTTAAGACATCTCTATTTGAGGTTTCTGGGCAGAGGGGTAGAAGGGGAGAAATGGATTTGGTTCTGGTATAATTTTCATCTCTCAGATTGTCCTTTCCTCTCCACCACTCATACCATCATCTCCTGTAACAATTGTGTCACCAGGCCAGTTGCACATGTTAAATCACATTTATAGCAGAAGAGAGACATTTGTCACATCCCACTCAGTCCCTCTCGCCGGGCAGGTAGACTCAGTTGAGACGAGAGGCTGTTTCAATTCACTGCTGTTGCTCCTGGGTTTTTGGTCTGCTTGTTTTATTTTTAAGGATAGAGCAAATGCCGACTTACTCTTTTCTGTGCCCAAAAAGGGAAAACAAGAAGGCATTTTCCCTTTTTTTTCCTTCCTGAAACTTGTGATGACAAATGGAATTAATTGTCCTGGGACATGACACATTACCAAGAATGTTTCCTAGGCATGAAATGATTACCTTTCGTTTCATCTGGGTTCAAGAGTGTCGTGTCTGTCCTTCGATGGAGAAAGTGTGAACACTTAGAAATGTTCTCATTTTCCTTTTTCAGGAGGTCGGACACCAAAACCTGACTCCAGATTTCATGGCCATGTGTCAGCATCTCTGTGTCTTAGAAATGAAAGGAAATATCTGGGGGGTGGGGACTACAAGCATTGTTGGTTTGAATTTTTCTACAAAGGAAAAAAGAGGGAGGCAAAGAAAGTGGAGGCTTCGCAAAGCCACACATGTTTCAAAACACCTTCTTGTTTTTCAAGAGCCTGCATGGTTAGGAAAGAAAAGTAATTTAAAATTTTAGATGTCCACCTTCTAGTCATTTCAACTTCTTACATGATAGTGGACAGGATTTCGACTGGCCGTGGGAGCATTCCGTGGGCCTTATTTATGAAGCTTATTGATTGTACGGGCTGGGAAAGTTAGTCGGTAAGAAAATAGCGTGGTGAACTCAGGTAGACATGATGTATTTCAACTCAGTGGAACTGCAATTCAGGAGACCAGAGGTTTATGCCTGGCCCCACCGTCTCCTAGCAGGGGAACTTGGGCAAATCACAGAACATCTCCAGGCCTCTGTTTCTTCATCTGTCAAATGGGAATAAGAATATTGTCCCTGCGTACTGGGTAGGGCTGTTGCATTGACTATGGTTGCCGGCTAGAAACACCTGGGCGGTAGGTGTAAGAGGGGAGGTGGGAGCCCCAGACAAGGAGTGTCAAGCGCCAGGGCAGTGCCGGCTGCTCTGTTGGTGGCTGAGGGACCTTGACGGTCACTTGCTCAGCACGAGCCACGCTCGCTCCCACCTGCCCACCGCACCAGGAGCAGATGTGAAAGCACTTCACATGAGCCTGCGCAGAAACGGTGGGAATGGGAGGGCTGTGCCTGGCGTGGAAGGGGCTGCTGCAAGGCAGCGACCAAGAGCACCGCAGACAAAGCATGAAGGCGAGACTCCACCCTCCAGGCTGGCAGGCCCAGCAGTGGGGGCTGGAAAGCCACAATTGGGGCAGCAGCTGCTCTCTCCTGTCCAGTTTCCTCAGCTATAAATTAGAATGAACAGCCCTTACTTCGTCGGGTCCTGATTAAACGCAGGGTCTTCTGTTAAGTCATTTGGTTGCTCGGAACCTGGTTCTGGAATGCTCTCTGACCTTGAACACACATGGATGTGTGAGGTGCTCTCTGACTCTGCAGCAAGCTGGCTGAGGACAGTCTAAAGTGGATGGAGTGACAGGACCAGTATGCCTCGGGACACAAAGCTCTCCTGCTGTCTCTTCTTTCTCGTGGGCCCCCTCCCCTGCCTCCTCAGCCAGCGTCCTCTCCTGACTGCTGGGTGCTGGGTGCCCTGGAGCCCCGGCCATGCCCCTGGCTTCTCTGCATCACTGTCTTCCCAGGTGGTCTCATGCTCCCCAGGCCTTAAATACGACCCCCGACTGCCAGGTGTCTAGCTTCACTGCGGGCCCCAGGCTCTGGTGTGTATGCCTTGTCCACCTGGACATCTAACGGGCATCTCAAGTTTAGAATTTTTGAGCCCCAAACTATGTGCACTTCTTCAAGTCTGATGTTAGCCTCCCCGTGCTAGTAAATGACGTCTTTACTCCTGTGTTGTTCAGGACCCCCATCTAAAATCATCCTTGATTCTGCCTTCCTTGTTGAGTTTCCTGTTGAATTCCCCAGCAAGCCTCACTGGCTGGGCAATAAATCCTGAATCCAGTCACTTCTCACCATCCCACCACTGCTTCTTCGTGCAGCCACTGCCACCTGTCACCCGGATGCCTGCAAGAGCCTGCTCGTGGATCTCCCTGCCTCCACTCGTGTGTCTTTGCAGCCTTTTAGCACAACAGCCAGCCCTCAGAGTGCCCTTTTAAAGATGTAAATCATGTCACATGACCTGCCCTGGCTTTCCATTATGCATAGAACAAAATCCATACTCTTGCCCTGGATTGAGCTCAGTGGCTCTTAACTGGGAGTAATTTTTCTCCCAGGGGACATTTGGCACCGCCTGGAGACATTATTAATTGTCACAAGTGTGTGTGTGTGGCAAGAGGGAGTTGGGAGGTGATACTGGCATCGAGTGAGTAGAGTCCAGGGAGGCAGGTACACGTTCCACAAGGCACAGGACAGCCCCTTACAACAGAGAATTATCTGGTTGAAAATGGCAGCAGGGTTGAGGTGGAGAAGCCCTGCCTTTGTGTGATCTGGCCCCGACTCTCGCTCCAACATTCTGTGTCATTCCTTGCCAGCTATGGGGCAGGCACTCTAGTCTTGTTACAACCTCAGGGCCTTTGCACTTGCTGTTTCCTCTATTTGGGACACTCCCACCCACAGCAGTTCTCGTGGCTAGCTTTCATTCATCATTTAGGTCTGCTCAGATGACACCCTAATGTAAAATATCTACCCCCCACCCCCACCAAACCGTGCCACCAGAAGACTATCCCCTAACCCAAATCTATTTCACGGTACTTCATTCTGGAATTTGTTTTCTTGTTAATTACCTGTCTCCTCCAGAGCCATGTGAGTTGTGCCCATCCAGTGCTTCATCACATGATGGGAGCTCAGTAATGTCTATTGAATGGACGAATAGCTGATGAGTATGGCACAAACGTGGCTACTACAGAAGGTCAGGAAAGGAGGAGATCGGGGGGGGGGGGTGCAGCATTTGGGGAAGGCTTCCTGGAGGAGGTGTGACATGGGCTGCACGGTAAGTTTCTGCAGCTAAGCTGGCCCCAGGGGGCAACAGCGCTTTGGCAGCTCAGCCTCCTCTCAAGCGTGGGTGTACCTAGGGGCCCTCTTGTAGGTTAGAGCCAGTGAACAGGATAGAGAGCAAAGCTGGAGGGTTCTGGGGCCACAGGTGTGTGATTGAAGAGAGCAGCCAGGAAAGGGCAGACCTCAGCACAGAGGGAGGGAGGAGCCTGGGAGGGAGGAGCAGCCACTTCCAGGGGAGGCTGACGGTGGTTCCTGGAGAAGGAACTGAGGGCAGGGCGTCTTCTGCTATCAGTTTTCCAGGAGTCGAGTGAGGGGGCTGTGAGTTGGATCTGGGGCACTGGAAAGGCCAGCGAGGGGTAAAACCAAAGCTCTCATGCATTCAGGCCGAGGCTGCCCTGAGCAGACATACTGACCTGCCTCTAGTGGGTACTGCGTGAGATAATTACAGAGATCCTGGTTCCAGAAGAATCTGGATTCCAAACACAGACCCATTTTCAAACATTGGTCTGGTGCTTTGGTTTAAAAAAAAGTTAATGCTTATAAGGACACGTGACTATGTATATAGTCTGTGTTTAGCACCTGCTAGGTCATGCGTGGGTGCTGCCACCACCCCAGGTGGGTTCCTGGTACCACCTCACAATACAGATGGTGACTCCAGTTCTTGAGGGAATGGGGGCAGGCGGAGGGGGTTAGTGTGCAGGTCAGTGATCACTGTTCCAAGGTCTCAGATTTCCAAGGTATGTAGGTTATTGTGTCTGCCCTGGGAGGGGATGCCTGGTCCCATGTGCACAGCTCTGGTCAGCCCACGTCTCCTCCAGGTGAGACCTATGCTGTCAGGGCCATCTCAGGACACTCCCTCAGAACTGGTTTGTTTCACTGCCTGGATCCTTCCGAGGATATGATGACAGGAGGTTAGCTGGCCAACCCCTCATTTTATTAGTCTATAAACACAGGTTTACAGTCATACCTCTCCAGTGCAGACATCTTAGTCCAACCTGCCAAAAACATCATTGTGAGCACAAAGAATGGAAGAATGATGATGATGATGATGAGGCAGTGGACTACCTTCGTGTCTAATGTAGCCCTGACTCAGTCCGCAGACTTACGGATTTTCCCACAGACGTCGTCTCATAGCTACCATAAGCCTCAGGTGAGGAGGTTGTCTGTCGCACGGCCTCAGAAGCCACACAGTCCCCGGGGCTGACCATACCTTCTCAGCCTCCTCATGAACTCACTGACATGCCACTGTGACTTTCTGTTCCCAAAACCTGTCTCTCGTGTCACAGAGGTTTGATGCTCTCTAACTTCTACTCCAGTGAAAGGTGATCTCTGACCTTCCATGCATACTGAGAAACACACAGCTGATAAAGGCTCAGGCTGCTGCTGCTTCTCCCAGGAGCAAATGCTTTCAGCCGCCATCCAATTCCGTTGGAAGGCAGTAGACCACCCTATGGACAACAGGGCCAGTAAAAGGTCCTTCCTTCCTACTGATTGTGCGACTTTCTATAAACGCCTCCTGCTTCTGCTTCCTGAACTGGAAAACTGGAATAAGAATACCCCCCTACCAAGTAGTGGTTAAATGAGAGAATATGTGTAACACTTAGACCAGTACTTGGTCCATAAAAGCTGTTCAACAAATGGTGGCTATTGTCATTATATTATTAAAATCTTGGAAAGTAAAATTTCTGACATCAGTCAGGACTCATGAAAATATTTTTGAATTTGAGGTCTTTGTAAAGGGAGAAGGAAAGGGAATGGAGTTTAGCACACTGAGAGGAAATCCCTAGACAAAGAAGGCAGAAGTTCAATGTCATGGTTTCACTGTGATTTAGCGCTAGTTTGAGTGGTAAGCCTCAGTTAAGCCATCTATAAATTGGGGGTAATAATAAATTTGCTGTGAGGATCAAACATACCACTTATAAACATAGCACCAGGTACATAAGCCTCAAAAAAGTTTAGTGTCACTGTTATTATTGTGTTGTCACAACCTGTCTTCACCATGCTATTCAGCCTTCAGCTCTTTATTCAAGTGAAGCTTTTATGTAGGTGGGTCCAAGCCCGGTAGCCTGAACACTGTTGCAGAATGGAGGTTGAGGCCACCCCTGCCCCCCACCCACCCCCAAGGGTCCGTTCCTGTCACAGAGCATTAACAGGGAGCTAAAGCTCACTCCCACAGATTTCTGGGATCCCCTCCTTGCCGCCTTCCTGTGGCTTTGTCACAGGTAAAGGCAATGTCATGCTAGGCACAGACAGGGAACAGCTCCCTTCCTTTCTTTCAGGGTCTGGAGGTGGTCTCACTGGCTCTCACCTCTCATTCCTGGGATGGACACAAAATCGAGAAAGCCAGGCTCCCTGGAATGAATTTGTTCAGCAACCAGCAAAAGGGAAAGGGACCCAGGAGTTTTGCCGTTGGCCCTGCCAGAAAGTTCTAGACGGGACAGAAAAGAAATTCCAGAAACAGGGGCCCTCTAGCTTCCTTGGGCTCCGGGAGAAGTACATTGTAGTGGTGTATCATTTATGATCAAAACTACCAAAACTTATAAAAATGTTGTTTCTGCCTGTGTGTGCCCAAGCAAACACACTAATGGAGGGACTTTTGGTCCCCCCCAAATTGTTAATTAGGACCAGTTCTTGCTGCCAAGGTGAACTCTGTCTTTTAATGGTTTATTTTTATTGTATTTTTTTCTTTTTGACAGAGAGAGACAGAGACAGAGACAGAGACAGAGAGAAGGGGGAGGGCCCAGAACAGTCTCCATAGTTGCACATCATCGGTTTTTCCACATACCGGTAGTTTCATTCCACAGGTGGGCACGGGGCTGCACAGGGCAGGAACTGGGCTGGGGTCTCACCCCAATGAGAACTGAACTGGAGTCTGAACTGGGGACACTCCCCAGTTCAACGTATGGGTCCACACGGGCCGGGGCCGGGATTCGATCCTCGGTCCCCGGGGCTGCAAAGTGAGCGTTTACCCGCTGAGCCATCCTGGCTTCCCGAGCTCTGTCTTAAAGCTACTATTCAGCAGTTATTGCTGAGTTTCCACTGCACTGCACTGCATTGTTCTGGGCTTTAGCTGCTGGGATGTTTAAGACTCAGTCCTGCCCACAAGGGACCTATGAGCTGATTGGCACTTTTTACTTGCATTTTCATTTTAAGGCGGCCTTTAGTCTTTGGGGAAAAGAACAACTGGGATGAATCCAATACCATAGAGGACTCTTCTCTGACCTGGGAAACTTGGATATGAAAGCCTTGCATTATATAACAAGATTTTCTTCTTCCCTCCTCCGTGCTTCTGCCATTTGCCTTTGCCTACCCTCCACCATACACATACAGAACCACATATATAGCCACACACATACATACACTCTTTCACATACACATACAACACCCACACAGAAACGTGGATACATCACTCAGGCAGCTACATTTTCTGACTCAAAGATCCACAGAATCTCAGCACTGAAAGAATTAGGAGAAATTACAGTTCTTTTGTAAAAAATAGATGATGCAGGGTGGGAAAAGGAAAGAAAAGTAAAAAGCTAGTGGATGGAGTGCCTTGTCTAGAATCACAGAGTTAGTGGGAAAGCCCAACTTGGGCCTCCCTCCCTCCCTCTCTTTCTTTCTTTCGTCAGCTGTTTACTGAGTACCACGTTTATGCCCGGGGCTGCGCTAGGCATCAGGGATACAAGGGTGGACAGAAACCGCATACAGATCCCTCCTGCATGGGGCTTACAGACTGGCCAGGAAGACAGGGGTCCATAACCACACAAAGGAAGGGGCAGTCTCCCCTCTGATCAGCACCACATTGTTCGAGAGGGTATAGAGTAAAGCACGGAAGGCTTCCTGGAGGAAGGCATGATTCATTTGCAGTCTGAGGGGTCAACGGGAGAAGGAGAGATGCTCCAAAGATAAACAGAAGTCCTCCTTTTCTATCCCAGGAAATGGTTCAGATCGTAGTGTGCTGAAGCCAGCTCATGCAGGTTCCACCATTAACTTCCCAATTCCACACTCAGCGAGGCCACACTGGTAGCCTGAAATTGGCTATGGTAGGAGTACTGAAACTTCAGAAAGCAGTAGATGCTACACATCAGGGCTCCCCCTCTCTTTGGAGAGTCGTTACCGCGCAATACAGGCTGTGTAGATTCCACCTGCTTCCCAGCTGTGGGCCATATAGACCTCGCCCTTCAAGCCAAATGTCTAGTTCCCTTCCTGCTGACACTCTATCAAGAGCCTCTTCTCAGAAAGGCATTGTCAACAAGTGGCTTGGGCCTCAGGGCTGTTTATTTCAGAGCCTGGGCCATCTGGCTTCTCCTGGGATCCAGGACATCCTTGCAAGTTAGTAGCAAGCCACTAAGAAAGAGCCCTTTTTGTGGTCTTCCTCCCCACTTGCCATCTAACGATATTTATCAGCCGCCCACGCCTGCCCAGCGCTGCATGAGACAGTCGGCCAGGCAGATCCCAAGTCAGGCTGTGACCCCTCAGGAATTCGGGGCCTGGCTGAGGCTGTCAGGCTGACATTGTTCTTCCTTAATATAACTCAGGCTGCTCGGGGCACAAGAACCAGGGCTGAACACCCAGCCAAGGGCATGAGATTAGGAGATGGCACCGTTGCTGTTTTTCCTAGTCTGTTTCTAGGTTCAGGGAACCCCAGGTGAATGGAAGGCAGAGCTTACCATTGGCACGATCTGAGCAAGTTTAAAAGCAACAGACTCTACTGCCCTTGCACTCCCCACTGCACCCCGATTGTCCGAAGAGATCTGCCAAACACAAAAGTAAGTTGTGAGTTCTTGCAAAGACTGGCGTGCAGCAAGGATGGGAGGGCATCCCAGGGGCAAAGTTCTACAATGGAAGCACCTGTTTCCAGGGTGTGTGCATGCGTGTGTGTGTGTACATGTTGAGTGTGCAGTGTTTATTGTGCACAAAGAATATGGAGGGAACAAACAGTGGCTGTGGACAGTAGTGCTGGGGGTGCCAATAGGCAGTCAGGCAAGGTGGTGAGATGGAGAATCTTCGAGGAAGACACTAGCAGTGGGGTCTGGTTGGGAAAAGAAGCTGGCATTCTGCATCAACAGAATTATTCCACCCCCTCTAATCAGCTCCCAGCTCCTGCCCAGGGGCCAGGGTCTATCATGGATCAAGACTAGGCATCCTGGCTGGGGAAGACACCCCCCGGGCTATAGCATTTCACACACTCACTAGCTTGACCTCTGATCAGATTTGAAAGCTGGGTGATACCAGTGAGTCTCCCTGCCAGGATTCCCGGGGAGAGGCAGGCATGACTATGCAGGGACTGGTGTAGGGGGTCCTGTGAAGCTCACCCACAGCACTGTCTGCTCATAGCCCCACTCTCAGCACCTCTGCTTAGATGACAGGGAGATTCCATGAGGCTTCTTTCAAAAGGAAATGTACCGACCAGAAAGGCGTACTGTGGGGGAGAGCTCAGAGAGAAAGGGGGTGTGGCTGGAGGGGAGGGGGCCTGCGGGGGGGCTGATAGGCGGCTGGTGCTGGTTGCAGGTGCTGTGGATTTAGAATACGGAGACCACGAAGGAGAGAAGGTGGCTGGAAATCACAGCAGGTGGGGACAAGGAGGCTGCCATTCAGTGATGCATGAACAAGGCCGTGGCCCCCAGCTGCCCTGCACCCCCTCCCCACTCCTTTCCTGACACTGCCGTGGACCCCAAGGGTCCCCACAGACCCTTCTGGCAATGTGCAGGGATCCAGAGCCTGGGTGATGTGAGTCAGTGAGGAAGTCCAGAGGGCAGCCCTGTCCCGTGACAGGCAGCGGCACCGTGCGCGGTCCCCACGGCAGTTGTGCAGGTTGTGTCCTGTGTAAGGGCATCCAGCCGAGGGGGTGAGTCAGGGCTCTGCTCGCCAGACCATCCCTCTGGCATGGGGCCGCATCTGCCACCTTCTGCTAATCTGCAGAGGCTGTTTGGCCCAGGGGCATCCCCACGCTGGGAAGCCCCCATGGGCCTGGGGAGGGAGGCCTGAGAGAAGATGGGAAGGGAGGGGCAGCCTCCGGGGGAGGGCAAGGTGAAGACCAATGCTGCCCACTTGAAAAGTCTCCTAGAGTCAGCTCGGGTGATCCGCTCACTCCCCCGAAATGCATGCGGTCTGAAGATGAGGGGATGCTTGCCTTATTAACATTGAAGTAATTAAGTTGTTTATGTTCTTCTGTTCATTGTCTAAATATTGTTAAGTAACACATCTTACTGCTGATCATTCTCCAAACATCACAGTGCACGCAGGATGCCTGCCCGCGGCAGGGGTGTTTCCAGTTAGACCGCGAGCACCACGTGTTTACTTTGCTGCCACAGTCACTCAGCTGGGGCCTTCTGAGTGCGGCTCTGCTGGGCCGGAGCTCTTTATCGGTCCCAGGTGAAGAGCACTCAGATAAAGCGCAAATTATTCTCTGTGGTCAAGCATGTGGGTGACAAACACAGTGACATTGTTTCCTGGAGTGAGTCTTGCTTTCCATATGTGGGTGGAATTCTTAACTTGAGAATTCTCCATCCAGACTTTTTTTTTTCCCTAATTGAGACAACACAACTAATGGTCAAGAATAATCCCAGCTTGACCCCGAAAGCCCCAGAAGGCTCTTGGGTCTAAACCTGACCTCTGTCAGGACTGGACAGGACCCAACAGCAACTCTTGTCAAGCCAGACCATGGCTCCACCAGACCAGCTTTGCCTTGGGGTCGGGAATGTGGAGACAGAGAAGACCGGCCCGCCTCTGGGACCGCTCTCTGGGCTTCCTGAAATCAGATGCCCAAACAAATGGCGGCTCCACGCAAGTGACATCACATTGGAAAGTTGTCAGAGCCATGACTGTCTCCTCACTGCCGTGCGAAATGCCATTCCTACCCACCGGGCAGGAGGAAGGAGGCCTGCCTTCCTCTGTCACACTCTCTGAGGGGCCAGGTACTTTAGCCAGCTAAAGCAGTATAAAAGTTTGAATACCGGTACACAGACAAATCCAGAAAAGTGTGCTCTCTGTGTTACTATTAGCTACCTCTGAGTTGGTGGGACTGGAATAAAAAAACAGGATGGCGTATCTGGAGTCGTGCATACTTGTTAGAGAAAATTATACTCAATTCCCAAACAGTATTCCACTGGCCATAAACAAATCCTGAGGTTATGAGGAAATGAATATATATATTTATTATAAATTATATATATATGAATGTGTGTATGTATGTGTGTGTGTGTGTGTGTGTGTGTGTGTGTGTATATATTTAAAATAATTGTCAGCCATGTAACCATTCTCATTGTAAATGCCTCTATTTTTCATATTACATGGCTGGATACTTTCTGGACAGCCCTTTTGTGTGTGTGTGTGTGTGTGTGTGTGTGTGTGTGTGTGTGTGTGTGTGTGAGAGAGATATCCTTTGAGAAAATTTATCTTAAAATGCTAGCTAATTCATAAAGTATTTCAACTGCTCGAAGATTTAAAAGTTGTATCTCAGTTCTATTGACATTTTTTGAGATTTTCTAGGTTTAAATTACATAATCTGGGTAAAACATTAAGTCAGAATAAATTTCTTTACTGGTCAGTTGATTTCTGAGATTTTCCTAAGCAAATATAGATCATAGATATATAGATATAGATGTAGATACGTACATATTTGTAGCCTCCGTTTTCTACTCTGTACAAAAAACAAACAACAGTACTCATAGAGCTATTATTATCAGCATTAAGTGAGATAATTCATTTAAAATATTCACCACAATACCTGGCACATATAAAATATTTGATAAATCTTAACTATCACTAGCCATAGATGAGGGCTGTCCTGAGAAAAATCCAGCCATTGTCAATATAACGAGAACAGTTTTGTAGCTGGATATTTTCTGGACAGCCCTAGTGTATGTGTATGTGTATGTGTGTGTGTGTGTGTGTGTATATATATATATATATATATATATATATATATATATAATTTTAATATATATATACATATATATGTGTGTATATATATATATCTATTAAAATGAAATATACCATTTGAATGAAATGAATATATGTATTTATTTTCACTTTCTTTTAATGATGGCACCAAGATTAAAAAAAAGAAGTGGACAGCTGAGCAGGTATCAGTGGTCCTCTTTTCTGAATTTGACCCTGAGAGGGATGAGTGTGAAGCAAATCCCAGGGTTCAGCCTAAGTGCCCCCTCCTCCCTCAGGTCTTAGGTCTCTCCCCAGCTATCCCTACAAGTAATGCTTCATTTGCGGGGGCGGGAACTAGGCCTGGAGGGAATGTTAGAGATAAGCAGCCCAGATCACGGTGGGAGGCTGCGCCCAAAGATGTGGTAACTCACCCAGTGCCCCAGAGTAACGAAGAAAAGACTAGACCCCAGAGCTCTGGCCACTCATGGGTCTCTTCACTCTGACAGACAGTCTCGGTCTCTCTAGTGGTTGATGTATGAAGATACTGATGCTCCACTAGTCGATATATGATGATACTAGTGCTCCGTTGGTGCCTGACACCACTCACAATATCACAGTATGAAGCGCAGCCCTGGGCATGTAGTAGGTGGCATTCCAACTGAACCCCACTCCACAATGGTTTATGGCCTCCGATGTGCCAGGTGCCTGCTTGGCAGTGGAAGGGATGGGAAGCTGAATAAGGCAGAGTCTCTGCTTTCAGGAAGCTTCCAGAGACTTACCAGGGAAGGCACAGTGGGGGTGAGGGGGCTCTCAAAGAGGGAGACTTGTTTAATTTCATCTACAGAAGACTGAAGGTCAGAAATGGAATCATATCATAAACCTCAGTGAGCAAATTCTGCAGGCTCCTTATCCCAGACAAGCTCCAAAGCTACCGTAGTTATTTCCAAAATTTCTATTTATGGCCCTTGACCTCTCGCCTTAACTCCAAGTTTCTCTATTAACTGTCTACTCAAACTCACCACTTGCATGTCTAATAAAGATGTCAAATTTACAGGAGTCACCTTATGCATCCTTTTGCTTCTACTCTTGCTCCCCATTGTTGTGGCTCCTTTGAAAATGTATCAAGTCATGTCACTGTCCTGCTCACCACCTTCTCATGGCTCCTTTTCTCTGTTAGAATAAAGTACAAAGCCCTCACTGGGGTCCATGAAGTCCTGTGAGAGCCTCTCAGAGCCCAGCTTCTGCCACGCCCCCTGGCAATCACCCGGCCCAGACACAGGGGCATGGCTGCTGTTTTCTGCCAAGCATGCTCCTGCCTTGTGACCTTTACACTTGCCATCTTCTCTGCCACCTTTCTGCACGACTTCCTTACACACTTCATTCAGGTTTCTTTGGAAGCAGCGCCTCATCAGAAAGACCTTCCTGACCAAAGTAGCACTTCTCCTACTTGTAAATCCCAAGCCTTCACTGTGCTTTGTTTTTTCCAGCACTTACTTGTATCACCGACCTCTTGTTTTGTATTTTTTCTTTGTTTTCTGGCCACCTGCCCTAGAATTTAAACTCACTGAGAGCAGAGAACTTTTCTGCTCTGTCCACTGTTGTATTCCCATATCTAGATCAGAGCTTGGCACATAGTAGGTGCTCAATATATATCAGCTAAGAAAGTGGGTTGACAGTACACGTTCATCGTGTGTTTCAGTGTAGTTGTGTGTGTACTTCTCTTATGACCTTGCCTAGACCAGTCCCATTCCCCTCATAATACCTCTATGGAGCACCCGCATGGGACAAGAAGGTGCTCATTACATGTTTGTTGAATTCAGTGGAACAATAGTCAATCACTTGTCACAAATTAGGTGATATACACCCAGCTCAGATCACCCGAGAGAGGCATTGTGCCCAAAGGGTTTGTTAATTTTCCTGAGAGTTGGCCTCAGGGTTTGACTAGAACTTAGGCGGCCACTCTGGGCAGATGGAGAAAACAGGGAGGTGCAGTCATAGCAGAACTGTGTGCCGCAACCTTTTATCAGGCCTAGGCAGTCAGAGCCAAGCTCTGGGGGCGGCAGCAGAAGCAAATGTGACCAAAGGGCTGAGGAGACCCGACCCACTAGGGTCACAGGGTTTGTCTTCTTCGAGGGACAGTGTACCATACATCGACCACAGTACCGCTAGACAAACCTTGGTGAGTCAGACACACCAAGAACTTTGCTCCTGTCGTATTCTGCCACACTATGGAGCCTGACAACTCTGTCCCTTGACTCTGGAATCATGTCCATTTGTTGGCAGTAATAGACTGGGTGGGCCTTTCTGCCATGCCAGCCTCAGGACCTGGGACCCGGGCCCCGGGCCCAGCACAGGTGAGGCTACACTATCACCAGCTTTTCTGGAAGGGGCCCAGGTGCAAAATTTAGGGTGAGAAGCTAGGGTAGAACAGGACACAATGTGCTAGGAACCATTTTACAGATTTACCTCAGAATCAAAGCTCCTTGCAAAAATGGGGTTCTCTCTGCCACCTCCAACTGTCTCCTCAGGCTCAAATGTTTAAATAGAAATAATTCACAAAATGTGTCACCGTCTGTTTGTATTTGCTCCTGACGGCAGTAGAACGTTACTCAACTCCCCAGTTCACCATCAATGGTTTTTAAGCTGCTTTGTCTTTTAATAAAAAACCCTTTGGAATCTGGGAAGACTTGTTTCAATAGTTGATCAGAAAAGGAAAAATCACTGTACCTTTACAAGTTAAAAAAAGGAAAAAAGATTTTAATAAAGAAACGTCATAGGATAGATGTTTTTGCTTCTACCTTTTTAGTGGGTTTATGACCGTAAGTGGTCCCCGTAACTGGAAACTATGCCAGGAAACCCACCGAAATCAAAGCATGTGCAGATGTACAAACAGCTGCTGTCCCAGGTCACTGGGGCTTTGCATCCAGAAGTCTGCTGAGAAGTTATCAAGCCCAATCAAGCAGTTCAGGGCAAAAGACATCTAAAACATAAAAGTACAAGCCCATGGGGAATATTAAGAAAAGACTCATCCAGTTTTCTTTTTAAATGTGCATCCAAGGTTCAAGCCATTACAACAGGCGAAAGTGAATTCTCCAAACCACAGTGGCAAAGACGCCATTCATTTAAGCTACAAAGGGTGGCAAAAAAAGTGTCCTGGTCTTTCCCTCACACAGGCCTGGCTTAAGAGGATAGGACTTTCTTCCTTTTAATTCTAGAGAATCCCCAAATCATAATTGTATGGGCTCCATTATATGAGTTTTCAAAGCATTGGTTAAGTCAAGAAGCCATTTTGTTTGGATACTTTGGACTAATTACAAAAGCTGTCTGGAAAGCATCCAGCCATGTGCTATGAAAAACAGAGGCATTTATGGCTGGATTATTTCCGGACAGCCCTCGCATTCTCAATGGGAATTTCTTAGTATCTTGAGTCAGATTTATCTTTGGTAAAAAATGTTCCCGTGATCAAATGAGTCTGACCTCAAATCAGTGAATCCGTCTAGAGATTCCCAATGCACGCTGGAAAATGGAAAGCTCTGATTAAAGAAAGCTGTTTCTAACCCAACAATTCCCAAATGCATTTGACCATGGAACCTTTGTGGTACCAAACCTCTTTTGACGTCCCAGGGGCTGGGAAACACTGGCTGAGACATTGCTGTAATTTCAAGGCCAAGATCAAGGTCTTCTATCTATGGAGATCAGCCATTTACTTATTAAGTTGGCTTCTACGAGCCAGGTTCTGCCTAAACACCGAGATCGACACACAGTAATAAGTGTCTCTGTCCTTGCACTCTGGTAGCTTTCAATGTATTAGGAGAGGTAACAAATATTAGCAATTTCATGTGCTATAGCCTTCTCCCAACCCCATCGTTGCTGACAATCTGTACAACACAGTTTAGAGCCCCGTTATTCACTAAGTATTTCCTGTGCACTTGTCTTATCTCCTCCCCACATTGTCTATTATTTGAAGGCAAAGAACATGATTTATATTTGTCTAGTATTCTCTATGGTACTGAGCATAGAAGTAGATACATAGCAGGTTATCCAATGAATACTAGTTGATTGATTAAAGATGAAATTAAATGACCCCTGAGTCCTTTTCAGTTTTGCAGAGCTTCTAAGAGTATCTCTCAAATATTAGTGCAGTACTATGCCTACAACATTATGGTGAACCACAAAAGTATTGGATAATTCATTAGCTCTAGTTTTCCCGGGGCCATCTTAATACACAGAAGTAACAAAATTTATGTGTGCTACCTCTCCAAATAGGCAAGCCACCGCAAACCAAAGCAAACCAAAGCAATATACTGTCTGCTTATAGACACAGCTTAAATGTAAAAACTTAAGTGATTTGACTTTGTCATCGGAGAACAGCCACATTTCTGATTTTATATATGGGAATCCTGAGATTCAAGTGAATGTTTAGTTATTCATTGTAGAATTTAGTGCTAGGGTTAGCCACAATTGGTAACACTTGGGGAGTTAATTTCTTGCTGGCAATTTCACTATAAACTCCATAAATTTCACATTTAAACTTGGCATTGTCATCCAGATTTTCTGCACATTTATTCAATTTACATATGTTGAGCGGTTCCTAATTGCAAGATCAGTAAACAGCACCTCGGATGCTTTATATTATTTGAAAATTGTTCAGAACCGTGGAAATTTAATTTCATAAGTGAACAGGAAATGAATTCCGCGGGGGTAAGTTAGTCGTGCATTGGGTTCTATTATGATATGGCAAGTTTTCTCAACTCAACACTATTAAGATTTTGGTCCAGATGACTTTTTATTGTGGTAGGTGGTCCAGTGCACTACAGGATGTTTAGCAGCATTCATCGCCTCTACCTACCAGATGCCAGTAGCAGCCCCCACCCCTTTATGACACCAAACATGTCCCCAGATATTACCAAATGTTCCTGGAGATCAAAGTCACCCCTGACTGAGAACCATGTTTGATAAAAGAACCTCTGGTGATTAAAGTCAATTTTAGACTAATGGGAAATGCCTTTTTTTTTTCTTCTTTTTGTGGATTATCTGTTAATACGTGATTACTGTGCTTTGAGGCTAGATAATTCCTTTTTCTAGCCTGTGTGGCCTGGGACAAGTTACCCAACCTCTCAGAGTCTCAGTTGCCTTGCCTATCTGATAAGTGTTAAGTGAACAACACACTGAAAAGCCCCTGGTATAAGGCCTGGCAAGTGACAGGATCATATTAAATGTCACTGGTTGCCCTCCTCCCTTCCCACTGCTCCTCCCACTCCTCGTCCCCCAATGCCTGGAGTGAACACAACCAAACGGTATGCACTACACATAACTCGGTGGTTTGTTTCCAATTTTTTTCTTCCCTATAACAGATAATCAGAAGCTGACATTATATCCAAACCGTATGTGAGCTTTGGAAGATACAGCCACCTACGTCAACAATAAAGGAAGACCTGAGTCCTGAACCCTTTGCACTCGTGCCCAAGAACTGCCAGGCATGGGGAGTGTGTCCACACACAGCTGAGCCACTCATCAGTTCCTCCTTCAATGTGATAAAACTGTAACTTGAGTAAACAAAGAGGCTGCTCACAGATGGAGTGTGTCCCCCGCCCACACCCACCCAAAGCCACAGAGTAAACCTGGTGGCTCAGCAACTGACTGAGTCACTGCGGAATGAAGAAGCTTAGACTAGGCACCACGAGGGGACACTGATAGGGGATAATATGGGAACATGTCTGGTACTGCCCGAAACCTTAAGGGTCCACAGAAAGAGCATATGGAAAGGTTTATGGACTCTGTTTTCATTATAAAGGCATTATATAATAACCGCATTACAAGCCATTTGGAAAGTGGAGGAGAGGAAGAGATCACCCAAAGTTCTAACACTCAATACAACTGTTTTCATTTTATATATTTACTTCCGGACCTGGCTCCTAGGTACGTAGGATTTCCCCTGGCTGCAAAGATTCCATACATAGTCTTCTCTAACCTCTTACACCCCTTCCCCATTTTTCATACTAGACCACAAGCATTTCTCCTTGTTTTTATCATCTTCCCAGTTTTCATATTTATTGAGTACAGAGAAGTTCTTGAAAAAGTTTTCCACAAAGTAACTCATTATCCCCTTATTGAAGAATACTTGGCTCCTGCTTTTATAACTATAAATCATTTAACAAGAAAAAAAAAGTTATAAGTACAACCTTTGTCCTTTTAGCATCATTTTCTTAGGATAAAGTCTCAAAAGAAAGATTAGCAGGTAAAACCCATGGACAATTCTACAGTTTTAAATATAATATTGTTAAATTATTTTAAGATACATTAGTCTGATGATAAGAGCTATTCATGGCTCATTGCAATACTTTTGCAAATACAGGAAGATGTAAAGAATAAAACAAAAATCACCCATAAGCCTTTAACCCAATGACTGCTAATATTTGCCGTATTTCCTTCTAGTCTTTTTCCCCTGTGTCTATCTTTAGAATATGCATCCTTTTAAATTAGTTGCATTATAATGTTATCAAGATGAGGCTTCCTAGATGAGGGGTTATGGATGGAACTAACCCCAATGAAGATAGTCAGATGAGTAATTTGAGTCAACATACGACCGGGATCTTGTTAGAGTGTGGAGCGTGGCTCCAGGCGACCACGATTCCTTCAGTATACCTGCAGCTTCCCCCACATTATGCTCTTTCTCTCAGAAGCCATCTGTCTGCCCTCCCCGCCAACAGGACACTTCCCCACATTCCTATCAGATAGAGTCTGGCTGATTTCATGCAGGGGCTGTCTTCTTAAAGTCAATGCAGAAGAGATCTGGGAAGTGAAGCCAAGTTTATCCCCCCAGAACCCTGGAGGAAGGCCCCACCTTGGAGAATAACATGCCTCTCAGTAAGTCCAACCAGCTAGCTTTCCCTCCGGTGTGGGAGCAGATAGCTCTTGCTTCAGATGAGCACCAGATGAAGTAGTTGGCTTGCAAAGGGGCCATACTGTTTTAAGCATACAAACCTTTAACACTAAATTCTCACTCAGGATGAGAGGTTGGTGGGAGAGTGGTATATACACGCCACCGCCTCACACGCTCGCTTGGAACAACACCCTCATTGTTTAAATTGTTCTTTTGTTCTCTTTCCCCTTCCTTTTCCTCCCTCCCTCCCTCCTTTTATTTGTTCTAATTACTTATAATTAAATCTATGCAAGGTTCATACTCTTGTAAGGAGAGGCCATTATAGTTATTCAGCCTGAAGTGAACAGAGCTGATGACAGGGAGTTCTACCTCCATAGGCAGCCCCGTCCTTCTGCTGGATACCCTGAGCAACCTCATGCTGAAGTGGGACCTGCTTCTCTTCCCTGCCACCCATCTGTCCCAGTTCTGTCTCCTGGAGCCATGCAGAGCAAGTTCTTCTCCTTCTCCCTGTGGAATCTCCCCTGCATTTGGGATGTCCCCAATCCATCCGCATTTTCATTACAGGGAGGTCTCAGATGCCTCAGCTTCCTGGTTTGCCCTTAACACTTGCCACACTAAGAGGACTGTGGACTGTGGGTGGGGCCTGTGGCTTCCCTCAGCCGTTCACTAACTGACTGACTGACGGACTGACGGACTGAGCAGCAGTAATGGAAGGGGCAGCGGCACAGGCCGAATGGCAGAAGCACAGCCCCAGCCAGGCTCCCTTGGGCCTCCCCGCAGCGGCCTGCATCCCAGGTTGATGGATGGCACCTGGCGCAGCGGTGCAGCAAGCCCAACGCGGAATCCAAGTTCACTGTCATGTATCTGTGTTTGGATTTGGTTTGGGCTTTTATTAATGACAGAGGATCTGATTAAGCAAAGTTTACATTATAACAAACTCCAGCTGGATGGAAGCATCAATGGGAAGCTTCAGTTCCCCTGAGGCTGTCCTTTTGTCCTTTTCACTCACAATTTCTCTTCCAAGGCATTTTCTCTGATTCTGATAATGGTGAGGTCATTCGATCTCATTTATTTTAAGCGCCAGTCTGGCCGGCCCGGCACAGCGGCTCTGTGATGAAGGACTTTGGTGTTGAAGATGTTGTGTACCTTGGGATGTGGCCTTGTCCTAACCTATGGCATGAAATCACTGTCACTCTGCCAAGGCAATGTTATCACTGGGTTTGGGCTCAAATGGAAACTTTCCGGGGGAAAATCATATTCTAACAGGCTGTTAATTGAAACATCATCAGGATGATCTGGTAAGGTTACCAGAAGCCAGTTCAATGAAATCTGGGTTCTGTAGGGGGAGTTGCTATGGCTCTTGTTCACCTCTTCTTTGGGCTACTTCTCTAGGGTAATCCAGACATCACGTCTCACCAACACAGGCTGAGGCGTGCGAGTGTCTGATATGTGCAAGGATCGCTTCCAGTTCCCTAGAGCTGAGGCCGGGGCCATCTGCAAAGTCTTCTCTCCATTGGAAGCCTTTCCCTTCCATTTCCTTCTGTCTCTGGTTCCTCTTGGCCTGCTGTCCCTCACACGATGGCTCCTTTGCCCTGTGGGTTCCCCTCTTCACCTCTTATCTTTATCCACTCCCCTTCATCAATCTTGCCCCCTCTCTCTCTCCGCTCATTTACTATCTGTTCTTTCTTCCACCCTCCTCCTGACTCAACTGATTCTTACTCTAGTTCTATCTTATTCTTCTTCATTCTGTCTTAACAACGGTATCGGGTTTCCTAACAGGGTGAATCTCAGCTCATTTCTCTTGCCCCACAGCCTACAGGTGTTGGGCTGGTCTGATTCCATCTGTTCAGTCCACATTCATTCGTGCCACAAACACCCAACCAGCTCCAAGCTGATAGGAACTGAGACGGGTGTTTCTCCCTCTGGCTCTGACCTGGGTTCGGCCCCAGGTGGGCCCCTAATTAAAAGCAGCAGATCAGCACCAGAGCCAGGCCTATCCTCAGCGACAGTATTACTCAGCTCTCCCAGGGCTCCCAGTGGGGATGGGGCCAAGCTACATAGCTCATGGCCAGTGTGTGCCCTTCTGATGTGTCTGCCAATGCATCACTGTTATCTTGTAGATGACAGCCATTGCCCACTGGTACAGAGCTTCTTAGGATTTGCCCATTCCCGCTCACACCATTCTTAAGAAGTTAAAAGAAGACAGTGGCCCTGTCTCTTTTAAAGACGGTTTCTGGTTGGCAGTAGGCTGGTGGGCTAAAGAGACGGCCAGTTTTGTACCCCAAAGTGTACAATGAAAACCACCCGTACGTCTCACACACAGCAGCATAATTCCTCAATTCAATATGGCAAATTGGGAGGAGCTGCTGCTCTTCCGTCTGGGTTTCTTGTCTGCTTTTCGTACCATGAGATTCTCATTCTTCTAGGAAAAGACCACTTACAACCTCCTTTGCTTTGCTTTGATTCATTCCTGTTATATGAAGTGCTCTCTGCTGAGAGCATGAAGCTTGGACAATGGAACCCCGACTGAGTAATTCTCACAGTTCTGGGAGATAAAGTCAACAATTCACAAATTGAATTCACTTCTAAATGTTCATCCACCAAGGACCCTTGACATTCGATCTCTTTGCATTTCTGCTCAGTGTTTATTGTTTTGCTCCCATCCCTCCAACCAAAGGCACAGCTTGGTAATTTCTTGTTTTAGAAAGTGACAAACAGAGCAGGCAGAGAAAACACTGTATATTTTGGACTAAAAATGAAATCATTAGGGTAAGTTTCTATTCTTGGCGACTGGAATTTTACTCTGGTTCTGATTAAGCTCAACGAAGATATTATATTCGATGTTTTCCTGCAATTGTATGAGGTGGTTTTCTGTTGCATGTCCATGAATGGAAATATTAACAGACTCCACTGGGCTCCCTTAGCCTCTGGCTTGGTACTGGCACCCAAAAAGCCAGTCCAGAGAGAATCTCATCCCAATTCAGAATGAGTAGTTCCTGTCTTGCCTGTGGGTTTTTTTGTTTGTTTGTTTGTTTCAGGGTCTCACAATTAAATCTTATCCTGGAAATGTCTGAGAGTAAATGGAATAGCCACATTCCAGTGTCTACAAATTGTTCAGTAAGAAACCACTGAACATTCTGAGCATCTATCTTCAGTGCCTACATTTCTGTCAGAATAGTGGGTCCTTCCAGGATCTGTCTCTAGGTGGTTAGAGTATTTCAGGGAGGGTCTCTGGGCCCCCTCAAGGTTATACACAAGGAAGAGTCTCGTGACAGACAAGTTGGAAAAGTCAAAGTGTGTGTAATCATTAGAAAATCAGCACAAGACTTTAAAAGGAAATTAGGTAAATTCAAGACTAGGAACTACACCGAATCCTACCTATGCATTGTCCATACCATACAAGCAGAAATGGACCTCAGTACGAAACCCAGAGGATGAAGCTGTTGCCGCTTGGCACAGCCAGATCTGTGAGCAATCTAGAGTGAGGTAGAGACGGGGAGCCTGCCGAGGAGGGGCCAGGGCTCTGGTGCACTTGCCCATCACCCCTCAGTAGGGTGGCCATGCATTGCCCCACCTCATGCTGAGTTGAACTTTCGTTATTTGTAAAATGGGGATAATACTGACCCCAGAAGATTTTTTCATAAGTATTTTAAAAGAGAATGTAGAGAAAGCCCTTAGTACAGTGTCTGGCACATAATACAGAATAACTGTTATGAGTGGTAGCTGTTGTAGTCACTTCTAACCCTCAGTTTATGCTAGTAAAGTACTTAATATATGTTAATACATCCTATTACATTACATTTAACTTTATACCCAACAAGTGGGTAATTCTATCCTTATTACTGCCTCGCATGCAGGCAGCCTAAGGGAGAGGCCTCTTTGGAGGGATTTCTATCCTATCCTTGCCCTTTTTCCAAGCCCAAACTCAAACCTCCAGTGTTGGCCTACTCACCCTCTGGTCCAGAAGGGAGAAGCTCCCCACTCAGTCTGAACTAGTGGTTGAAATAGAAGTGAGCCGGCCAGGCCCTCTTCTCGCTGGGACAGAAGGCTGGGAGAGAGCCACACTGGGGCCTGACTTTTAACTCCCAGGGACCTCCCCTCTTATAAGTGAGAGCCGATCACTACCATGGAGTCAGTCTAGTTAGAGCAGTGCCTCCTTCTGGAGACTGAGGGGAGGGATCAGGGAGAGGGGCCCCTCCCTGTAGCACAAAGTCCACTTATTTTCCAGGGTGAAGACATAGAAACACTCAGAAACGGCCAGCAAAAATTGTGCACTTAAATCCTAACCATGTTGCATCAGGCCCTGCTTTGGAGGAACACGGTACACAATCCCTTGCTTCCCTTTTGGAGTGTGTGTGTTCATTTGTCTACACAGAATGCCCTTGGGACAGTCATAGATATTCCTCTTTTGAGATAATCTTATCAACATCTAAACTGCATGTCATGTACAGTATTAGAAATAACAAAGTTAACAAACAAACAAAAATCTGAGGAGGAAAATAATTTAAAAATTAAAAGAAAAAAAGAAACTTCCAGAAAGGGTGCTGGGATATAGTCTAGTGGAATAGACAGGAAAGCAAGAACATGGCTTTTCTGTATATAGTAGTGACTATAGTGGCAAACAGACCCCACTCAGTGGGGACCTAAACGATTCGTTTAACTTCTTGGCAGAGACTAAATGACCCCCAGGCTTGGCTTTCTTCTGGCTCTGCTGATTCTATTGCCAGCCTAAGAAGAGGCCTCGGGGAACAGTGCTCAGACTGCCCTGACTCCAGAAGTTCATTAATCATTTGGTGGTGGTGGTGGTAATGATGGTGGTTATGGTGGTAGCGGTGGTAAAATGGAAGAAGTGGTTGATGCTGGTGATGGTAATGGGTGGTGATAGGATGGTGGTGGTGTTGGAGATGGTCGTCATGGTGACAGAGGTGGTGGTAGTAGGGGTGCTATCATGCCCTGTGCATCTGAATAAGAGACCTGACTTGTATACACACTGCAATCGATTTGAGAAATGGACAGAGACAAGTGGGCACTTAGATCCTCAGACTTACTGACCTCAGTGCCCAGAGCATTTGGTACTGCTCTTGCCTGTAACTTCGAGGTGGTTCTTCTCTCAGGGTCAATGCCAGAGAAGCAAACGCGCTGAGGCAAATACACACTGCTCTACTGGTTGTGAATTTTAGGGGCTTTGTTGGTTGAAATGTTTTTGTTCTATTTTTAAGTTTTTATCCTAAAAAATTCTTTTGAACCTATACTTTGAGAATATGGAAATCAGGTCCTTGGAAAGAAAGAAAAGTCAGAACAGTTACAAGGAAAGCTGGGGTGCTGCTAGTCACGCACGCGAAGCAGGCAAAGAGGGGCCCCCTCTGACACAGAGTAAACCCAAGTCCCATCCCACAGAGTTTAAAAGGATCAGAGGTCAACGTGTAACCACATAGGATGGGCCGGTGCCCTCAGTGAGATGGAGGTGACAGGCCAAGACAGGCCTGGTAGCTGTGGCCCCGAGGGAGCCCCTTCCTTCCTGAGGACACAGGGTGACCCCATGGGCCAGACATGGCAGAATGAGTCCCTGGAAGCCTTGGAGGTGTGGCTCCTGTCACAGCCAGGGGTCTGATGCCGGCAGCTCGGTTGATGCACAAAGAAAGGGGCGAAACGCTAACAACTGGTTTTCATTAGCATCACACAGCCTCCACCCCTGGCCCTTGTGTGTGCGCTCATCTGTCTCCTTTCTTTTTTCATCTGTCCAGGGGTGTAGCTAAACAATGAGGTGATTGCCATCCCAGAGGACTGCACACGGCCAGCGGCTGGGTTGGAGCACAGCTTTCTCCAAAGAAATTTTGGACTAAAAAATAAGGAAGCTGGAAATGAGGAGGAATGGGTTTGGCACACCTGTGTGTGCTTTTTAGTGCCCGTGACGAAGGTGGGGTGAGGGTCCGCTGAGAAGTGAGATAGTACTTAGTTTTCTCAGCCGTGCACCTGCCAGTCCACCAATGGGGCATCCTTCTTCTTATGTAAGATGCCACATTGCCAAAGGGGCAGGGTGGGGGGGGGGCTCCCCCAGTTACTCAGGAATACAAATTGGGACCACTTGTTATTTCCCAATATAATAGGAAATAATGATTTATTTGGAATGAACTGGTACAGCAGTGTGGAGAATTTTCCATTTTGTTCAATGTTCATTAAGTGCCTAGTGTAGGACAGCCCCATGGATAGAAAAATGCCTACGACTTCAAGAAGCTCACCCTCCAGCAGATGCCCAAATTTGTCCCAAATCCCTGGATAACCGCGCATGAATGTGACCACAAAGACACCTTCCTGTTGTATTTTCCTTGTAAGGCAGCAAGCATCCTAAGCCAACATGCTATTAACTCTCGAGGGCCTGGCAAGTATTTGTGATGCCCAAAGGGCACGGGGCTCCCCGAACTGGAGTTGCAGGGGGAGCAGTGTCCTCCCTCCGACTGCGACATGGCTGAAGGAAATGGAGCATTTCAGAAACAAATGTTTCCATTTCTTACTCAGCATCTTGGCTGGCAAATGATTGCAGATAATTGCCCCACAGCTGCAGACGGAGCGCGCGCCACTTGCTCGGAGGGGGCCCGTGAGCATGCGCACTACCAGCCGTCCCCACCACGGTGGGGAGACAGAACAGGATTTCTTCCTGCCAGACACAGCCAGACGGGGACGTGGGATGGCCACGAGGCATCGCTTTCTGTCCTGCACCCAGCCTGCCAGTCACTCGCTGCCTGATGAGAGCTGAATGTCTTCAATGATTTTCAGAACAGCTAATATTGACAGAGCACCGACTAGGTGCCAGGCACTGGGCTAAATGCTTATTCTATTTAATCCTCTCAACAAACCAATGTGGAAGAGATAACTATTCTGATCTGGGGGCAGAGACACTGAGGCACAGAAAGGTTAAGTCACTTGCTAAAGGTCACCCAGCTGGTAAGTGGTAAGGCTGAGATGCAACCTGCCCCTGGTCTCCAAACCTCAGTTGGACCACCTGTCAGGGAAGCCGCTGGACTAGAATCATCCGTCAGTGGTCCTTTCTTTACAGCTCTAACAGTCTATAATTATGTACAGTAGAAACTGAGATTCTAAATCAATCAATCTCTCTCTCTCGGAAAACGGTCTGTCCTCATCCTTGGATGTCTAATTACCCACAGTGCCCTGGGGCCCTGGAGATGGATGTACTCCATGGGCCTCCCATGGGCTCTGGAGTGCATTTCCCCAGTGCCGAGTTTTCCTTTTGTTCATGATGTCAGGCGCTGGGAATACCTAAAAGGAGAAACACTAGAAGATTGGGAACGCTCTGAAACAATCATAGGAGACTCCAGTGGCTTCAGAAGGGATGGCAGGTTTTCATCTCCCCTGACCTTTCCTCCTGAGATAATAAAAGAGCTAGATAAAAACTTCTTAAAATAAGCTGGAAAATTCCCATCCAGGAACCTGTCGTTCCATTTAACCACCTCGATGACATCTCAACATTCCCCCATCCCGTTTGGGACTGGGATAGTTAAAGCCACACACAGGAAGTAGTTGCAACAGCACAAAGCCCCCTGACACACACACACACACACACACACACACACACACGTGAATTCCTTATTTTCAGCTCGTATCTTAGCCTCAGGTTACTTAGGACTGGCCTGGGCCACGTGTCTGAGCATAGCCGGGCAGAGTTATCTCTCTCATGCCTTGAGTCAGATTTTGTGGGTGTGAAGGCAACAGACAAGCCAGGAAATGTCCACACCAAAAAATAAGGGGGCTGGAGATACGGCAGCACTGTCACCCCAGAGTGGTCTGGAATGAGAAGGAACCTGGCGTGACCTTGGGACTCGGTTCCCCCTGGGGATTTGGTGCTGGCTACTCGTGATCCGTGTTTTCTTGGATGCAGGCTGGTTGGGTGCAGCGGTTTTTGCAGCGAAACCGAAGTCCAGCTGCTCAAACAGAAATGGCCTCGTCTCATGGACACTTTAACAAGTAAGGGTAGCATTTTACTGGGGTCCTGACCTTCCTGTCCCACAGCTTGTCCTTTATTCCTTTCTCACCGAAGGATGGGCTGCCTGCCATTTGAAAAGCCCCAGAACACTGTATGTCTGTTAAACCAGGATTTTTTTCTTCCTGGTCTTTTTCAAGGCTGTGGATCTTTCGCTTGTCTGAATTGCTGAATTGACATCTGAATTGCATTATGGATTTATATGCTGTAACATAGCTTGACCTGTTGCTTAGGAAACATACCACACACTGAGAGGAAAAGGTTAGCTCCAGAAGAGCTGAGGACATTTAATCCCATAAAGCAAATAGAATAAAGAGCTTGGGTCTAGGTTTGCATTCACTGGCAGGGTTTTGTTTTCATTCACGCACTTGCCCCATCCCAGGTGGGCACCAGGGGCTGAGGTGAGCTGGAGACCCCGGTGAGTGCTGGTGTTATTGGATATAAACTTTGACTCCAACCAACCTGACAGTCCCCCCCACCCACCCACCCACCCAATACTTCTGTCTGCTGTTCGTCCCAAATATGGGAACAACAGGCAAGGCAGAGACCAGAAGCAAAGCTGAAATGGTTCTTTTTCTTGTGGTTGAAGGCTCAGCCAGTTGGAAGCCAGGAGATGTTTTCTTAGGGTCACAGAGAAGTTTGAAAACCAAATGGATTGTTTTTAGCACTCAAATGTAGATTACAGATATAACACTAGTACAGGGGTGGCGAACCTTTTGGTGATTGAGTGCCAAAGTTTATGAAATTAGAGTATACTCGCTCGACTCGTGTGCCAACCCATCGAGTGAGATAGAGGTATCGATTATTTTCATGTCTATAAGAGCATAAACAATCATTTTAAAAATGGTATTCACAGCTCCGCGTGCCGAAATAATTGCTCCACGTGCCACTTTGGGCACGCGTGCCATAGGTTCGCCACCCCTGCTCTAGTATATACTAAGCTGGTGGGCTGTACTACAAGGACTGTTATTTAGCCGTATATTCTTGCAAAAATACACTGCCCTCAGCCCTGTCCTGGAAGGCTGCTGTGTGTTGTAATTGCCCACGCAATGAAAACCACTCTGGGGGGTTGGCCCTGCACAACGCATGAATCCAGTCAGGTCGATGCCACACAGACTGGCCCACCATGTGTACCAAGAGGCCACGCACACTCAGAGCTAATGCTCTCTTATTCTGAAGCGAAAGACCCACCAAGGACAACATTTCTTCCTGGGGCTGCCTGACTCCCAGGGGGAATGTTCCGAAGGGTTTTGTCATTTACCTCAGGGTCGCCAAAAGAGCCAGAGGACCATTCTCTTTTAGGAGGATGTGGCAAGGCCCTGCAGACTTGTCAGCACTGAAACCTACCGTCCAGAAGAATAACGGTTTTGCTGAACTTGAATGTCTGCCTGAATCCTTGATGCCAGATGCACTGTTTTCCTATTGGATGCGCCAAAACCACTAAATAGTTAAAGCACATCAAATCCTCTTGAAATGGCCAAAATGGAATTATTTTTTCCAAAAAAAAAGAGCTCCTAGTCAGCAAACCTCACAGTCATAAACCATAATAGAAAACTTCTGATTAGGCTAAGAATTAGAAAAACAGACTTGCAATGAGAAAGGCTCCAAATTTCCTCTTAGTGTATATGATACAGGCTCAGGGTAAGAATGAACTGAGAGAAGAAAGAATGAAGGGGACAGGTTCTAGCCGCGAAAACCACAGCAATGCAAACCATAGTACCAGCACCAGCCACTATTATTCTTAATAATAATATGCCCTCGGCAATGTGTTCTTAACACTCAACATGTTTCGTGAGTTTTCCCAACCCCCAGAAGTCTAGCCAGCAGGAGCTAGGAGGAAGAAAGCGGCAGCTCACGCTGACTGCTCTAGCATCTCCGACGCACTGTAAGCTACTCTTGGGTCCAGCGTGGCTGCTGAGCACATGTGAGCAGTCATCCAAGAGACCTTTTTGGCCAAGCATCACCCAATCTTTGGTGTGAGAAATGCCAGCCAGTAACCCATGGGCTTCCTAATAAGCTTACCATAGCTCCAACTCCAAAGAACATTTTACATGCAAGGAGTAAAAAAAAAACCTTGCAACTCACACACGTCCATTATATCTAGACAGTGTGTGTGTGTGGGGGGGGGGCATGGGGTCAACGTCCCCTGGGAGAGTCTGCAAGATATAGTCTCACACCTTCTTATTGCCTGTGACGTGGCCACACATGCACATTACGCTTCCTGAGACATGCTGATTCCTTGATGATTTTTCTTAGGTCCTAGCTCATCAAAGCCAATGTCAAGCATTCCCACAATCCTTTACAGCAGTGGTTCTCAGCCCTGAGTTTTCCGTGGGAGTTTTGAAAAATACTGAGACCAAGGCAATATTCAGACCAGTGACATCAGAATCTCGGGAGGTGGGACAGGTGTCAGGAGCTTGGAAAGCTCCCCTGGTGATGCCCTGTGCGTCCAGTTGAGAGCTGCTGCTGTAGAGGATTTGGGGGCTGGGGGTGGAGAGCAGCAGGAAGTGGGAGCCAGGAGGTCAAGAGAATCTTCCACACCATTCCAGCCTGGAGGATTTGGGAGGATGGTGGCTGAAGTTAGCAGGAAACACCTTCACTCATGATAAATCAGCAGCAGAGGCCTGGTTCCTTAAACCATCTATCACTTCACATTTGAACAATTTGCCATTGACCTAGCTTCTTGGCTACAATTGACCAAAATGTCACTGGGACCTTAAGAAAGTGAAGGGGACAGCAGAGAGGGCCACAGGGCATCTTTAGGAGAACCAGTAGCTCTAGCTGACTCAAGGCCATTGGTCAGGGGTGCTCAGGTGGTTGGTCTGGGAGCATGGTCCATACATGATGGTGACTGTGATATGGAAACTTACGGTCTAGCAGGCAGTCCACAGCCGCAGGCTGACTCTGGGTTGGCACTGTCTCTTGGCCCTGGATCCCTCACCCCATGGGGTGGTTGCAGTTGGAGGAGAGCCATAGTGAGACCTTCTAAAGCAGTGGTTCTCAAACTTGGGTGTGCATCGGAGTCACCTGTAGGGGTTATTAAAACACACATGGCTGAGTGTCACTCCTCATTGCTAGGTCTACAATGGAACCTAAGGGTTTGCATTTCTAACAAGTTCTGTGATGCCGCTGATACCACTACAGATCACACTTGGGGAATTGCTCCTTTAAAGTATGAGAGCCAGGCCAGGCCAGGGCTGTGCAGGTTGAGAAGAGGTACACCAGACTTCAGCCGTATAGCTCCGTGTCCTACAAGAAGCCATGTGGCCCTGAGATGGGCTCTGACTTGTTTCCATCCATGCCTCAGAGTAGGAGAGGCTGCTGCTAAGCGGTCACCCCATAAGAACAGACAGCGTTATGAAAATGAGTATGCATTTTGGTGGTTCTGAACAGCTTTGCATGGAAAATTGGTAATATTTAAATCAGATTTCATGTTAGAGCCCCAATCTTTAGTAGCATGAGTCTAAAATCAATGACAGCAATCTCTGTGAAAAGCATTCGGTGTTTCAGTATTGTGGACCATAGATCGTTTTCTCGGTTATTTGCTCTTGGAAGGTGTGTTATGTCTTATTCTTCATGTCCTTAGCACCTAACACAGTCACTGGCATGGTGCCTGCCAGTTTAGTGTCTAATTAATAAAAGAAGTGAATTCCAGTGTCTGGCTGGGGGAAAGCATTCCTGAAGTGCCCAGTAGGGATGTGGACTGGCGAACATCAGAAGCTCATAGAACCACAGATGAGCAGAGCTGGAGGGGACCTTAGCTTTCACTGGTGCCAGGTCCTGGTCCTGTGAAGGAGGCAGCTCAGAGATGCTTAAAGATACTGAGTGATCTACCCAAGAACAAGACTGAACTGGACTGAGAGGCAGCGCTGTGGGTTCCAAGCCTCACCATCAGTTAGGTCTGGCCAAACCTACATGAGGTTTGTCATTGCAAAACATTTGGGGGGCGGGGGGTGGGGGGAAGGGTGGTACTGCCCCACCTTACCACTTATACAACAGACATTATCATTCATTGATTGATTCATTCATTCATAAAAAATGTCACGTCATTCTCCTGCTTAAAACCTTCCACTCCCTTCCCATTGTCTTTAGGATAAAACCATAGCTCCCAGCTATGTCCCTGCAGACCTGGCACCATCCACCTCTCCAACTCATTTCCTAGGATGCTTCCTTACATGCTCAGCAATCTGAATGTGTTTCTGCCTCAGGGCCTTTGCACTTACAGTTCCTGGAATGCTCTCTCCCTCATTCCTGCTCATCCTTCAGGTCTCAGCGTGAAGGCCCCTTCCTCGGAGAACTCTTCTTCACTGAGCATTCCTGCCTCCAGGAGCCCCTCACTGCACCCTGAGGGGACCCTCTATCATTACACCCCACTTCCTTCTTTCCTGGCTCATGAAGTCTGAGGAAATCTTTTCTATTTACACAAGACTATACACTTCATGAGAACTGAGACTTTGTCTTACTCACTGCTTTGTTCTCAGCACCTAAAACACTTCTTGGCACATAGTAAATGCTCAGGAAATATTGTTGAATAAATGAGTGAAACACACACACACACGAGGTTTATACAAGTGAGAGAATAGAAACCTTCCTCTGCTTCTAAGAACTACAACCTACAATGGAGCAGAATCTTCTTCTCTTTGTATGATCTCCATGGCTTCTGGTTTCTGAAATTTGGCTCTGCCATGGTTCCCAAGAGTCCCATCCTAGCTCCTTAAGAGCTCTGTGTTGCTGATCAAACAGTTGGGCTGTCTTATTGGCCACCATTCCTCATCTGGATTTTCCTCAAAATGCCGACTCACTCTCCACAGTCGGGACTTCTTCTTCTGTATAATTTACCTTAGGGTGGTGCAGCATTGGGTCGACCACATCTTTGTGTGTGTAATGTGCAGAATAAATTCCATGTTGATGCTAGATGAGGGGTCTGTTGGAGCAGGACACTGGTATGGGACTAGGAGCGTCTACACTAGGCACAAGCTCAGCCACAGACTGTGTCTAGCAGAAACCACGAGTGAAAGGCAGATGCCACCATCGGTCTGCGCAGGGTCGGCAGCTGAGCTCTCATTCCTTCCTGGCCTCTGAAGGTGGTAGAATCCCAGAACTCAGGAAAATGGGGTCCGTCCTGTTGGCTCAACCCCCCACCCCCGTCTGCTAGAAAATGTGGTGAAGCGCCCACCTAATGCCACTCTCTCCTCTCACAGAGTCCTGGCCCGTGGTCCTGCAGTCCAGGTGGCTGGATGGCATGCTGGACCCAAGCTCAGCTCAGCGTCCGGGCGCAATAACGGCTTTTCCAAGGAATCAGCTTTCCGTCCTGGCCACACTGAGGTGAGTGCCTGAGGGTCACCAAGGTCCCTGGCTCTGGAGCTGCCGAGACAGCTGGAAGCAGGGGCATCAGATCTAACTGCTGGTCAGCAGGGGCCTGCACTGGCTCCCGGTGAGCTCACACATGTGACTGTCCTCGTCCATCTGCGAGAGGAAGTGCCCGTGCTCTGAGGCCGACCCCGTGGCTACCAGGGCACGCTAGGAGGGTTAGGTGCCCACCTCCACAGTAGCAGAACCGAGGGCCTCGAACGCACAGCGTCGCTCAGACCTTCGGCCCAGCTCCTGGTCGACCTGAGTAGGCAGCCTGTGAGAGGGGAGGTCCCTGATCACTCCCATGCCCTTGGCCGGGGCGTGGAGCATGGGGAAAGCTCCAGAGCTGGAGGTAGAGGCCCACTCTGAGTTCCACTTCCTCCAGGTGTGTGCCCACGATCGCGTTATGTGAGGGCTGTCTGGGCAGCATCCAGCCATATAACCATTCTCGTTGTATTGACAATGGCTGGATTTTTTCCAGACAGCCCTCGTATACTCTTCCAGCATCTGTTTCCTCCTCTATAAAATAGGAACAATACGGCCTACCTCCCGGACTTGTTGTGATGGTTAATGAGAGTGTTGTGCCCAATGGGGGGTAATTATGATCTCACCTCATTCATTCTAAGGGGTCTCTAAGAATGAGGACCCGGAGGTTGTTTTCTACTCCGCCCTGGAGTAGACCAGGATACCCATGGATGCCCACCCTGCTAGTGCCTTCTGGCTGCGCATGGCCATCATGGCTGTTCTAAGTGCTTTTGGATCAAGTCCACATATGGCCCAGAGACCTGATAAACTAGATTTAAAAATACTTAAACATCCCAATGTTCCCTGGTACCTCGCTTTGTGGCCTAAGCGTGGTAAGACTTACCATCTATTGAATGGACATTTCCTTTTTATGTTGTGGTTGAGTAAACACAGCCCAAGACCCATCAGTTACAATGCACATGGGGGCGGGGGTTGGGGGGCTCCGGCCTCTGTCTCCTAGAAGGTGCTGAGCAATGTCAAGTACCTGCCACTCATTAGTTGCATCACCCAGGTCACTTAGCCTCTCAGGGCCCACTTCTCTCCTCTGTCAAATTCAAGGGTTGGACTGGATTTGTGGTTCCAAAAATGTGGCCCCCAGACCAGCACAGTATCACCAGGAAATTATGAGAAGGCAGATTCTCAGGCCCACCCCAGACCTACTGAGTCAGAAACTCTGGAGGGCGGGGGAGGAGCAGACTGGGGTTTAACAGGCTCTCTGAGGGACTGTGGTGCACGGCGCCTGTGGATAGAGACGCTGCCATCCCTCCCCGTCCATGCTGCCCCCTGGGGAACACCAGCAGAGGCACTGCTCTGTCCTTTCTCAGCTGCCGCCTCAGGCCTGCTTCCCTGGGGAGCTCAGGAGCCACAGGATGCCCCTCGCACGCCACCACTGAGAGTGGCTGAGTGTTTACAAGTCAAGGCAGCAGCCTGTTTACATTCAGAGCGGAGGCCAAGCATACAACAAAAGCTGGCCCTTGACCCACCGCATCATGTGGTGAGCGAGATGGAGGAGGAGGCGGCTGGGTTTCCTCAGCCACAGAATTTCCTCCCTCACACTAACACTGAGTGACCTGGTTCACCAATCCGATCCCTAGCCCATGACTCCCTGAGAGCTCCTGGCAGGCAGGAGAGATGGCCCTCCCCCTCCCCCTCCCCCTATAGCACACCTCCACAGGCAGGCTGCCAGCCTCCCGGAGCCATCAGCCAGCGCTCCCGGTCACAGCGGCTGGGCTCTGTCCAGCAGCTTCCTCGCCTATGCAGGTGAGACCAGCATCTGCAGGGTCATTCACCTGGTGAAGGACATTTCTCTTCTCATCGGAGTGCGTGGCCATGCAACTGGAAATTCACAGAATGTATGCTGGCCCAGGACATGGCAAGAAACGAGCAGCCCATTAGTAGCTGAATACATGGCACTTGATGCCCCCCACACACACCTACACCCCCCCCACACACACACCTACACCCATCCACACACACACACACACACACACCCTTAGTCATTTATCTGCCATGCTGGTAAGAGCAGGACAGTCACAGAATCTTCACACATTACACAGAACACGTTTCTCCCCGTGAGACCCTAATTATATCTCCCCACGGCTAATCATTCAGATCTCAGGCTTCACTTAGGGAAACCCCCTTAAGAACTGTCATCTCTTCAGGACATGAGGCTTCAAAGGTTATTTTAAAAATTATTAAACGAGAGTCCTTCCCGGGTTCACTTCAGCCAAGGGGAGAACGTTCTTTTGTAAACTACGTTGTGTGTTACGTCACCATAATAGAAAACACACTTATTTTCCCCCCATTTTTTTTTTAACATACTGGTGGTTTTTAAAAAGAAGGATTTTTAATTTAAAGGAATTATAGGGACAGATTAGTATACATCAAATTAAAACAAAAACACCATTTATCTGAAACCCAGAGGAGAGAGATAGTTGCAACATTTTCAAATCTTAATGAAACAGTGTGTTCATGATACAAATCTCCACTGTGATTAAATGCTGCTGGGTCCCACATGTCAGATCCTGACAGTGAACTGAGAAGCAGTAGCATTAGACTTTAAGAACCTGTGAAGGCATTTCGGTAGAACCAGCAAAGTGCTAGGCAGAGTAGAAAACTTTACGCAGGCGTACCTCATTTTATTGCACTTTGCTTCATTTCACTTCTTGCACAATGCATTTCCATCAACATTGAGGCAAGACCCTTCACCAGCAAAATACTACGACTCACCGGAGGCTCAGAGGATGGTTAGCATTTTTTATCAATAAAGTACTTTTCATTAAGGTATAGCCCTTGTTTTTGTTAGATATAAGGCTATTGCACACTTATTAGACTATAGTCTAAACACAACTTATATGCACAGGGAAACCAAAAATGTTCATGTGACTCACTTCATTGTGCCACTGACTTTGTCGCGTGGACCGGCACCAAGCCTGCAGTATCTCTAAGGTCTGTCTATAATTTCTTAAACTCGAAGGTCCGAGTTGGCACCGCTCACAGGGAGAAGTTAAGGAGCACAGGAGGAAGAAGACTCGTTCACACATTCACTGATTCTTAGAGGCCGAGTTACCTACAGATACAACACAGATGGAGAGGAGGCTTTTCTGCCTTCAGAGAGTTTCTGTAGAAGAGAGGATAAGAGGAAGACACCGCTATAATAAGAGTCTTACGGAAATGCTTAGAGATGAGGCTGGGAAACCGTGTATCTCCTTGGAAAAAGGAAAAGCTCCCCACTAGCGGTGATATGTGTTAAAGGACAAGAAGAAGAACTCCAGCCAGCAGAGGCAAAGAGCAGAAAAGACACAAGGAGGTACCAGAGAGGCTAAAGCAGGGCCCACGGGGAGAAGCACTGAGCAGCCACTACCTGTGAGTTCTGGGATACAAAACATGCCAGGGCAGTGGAAGGCGGTAGGGCCTGCCTCAGGCTGAGGAGTCCTACCAGCTCCCTGGACACCCTGCTCACCCCCAGATCCTCCAGGAGGGGTGACGTGAGCAAAGCAGAGCTTTTGGAAGTGAAATGGGGCAGCCCTGGGTAGGAGGCACTGGAAGAAGAGAGATGAGAGTCCAGGATGTCCCATGACCGGAACTGGCAGCAGAGGTGAGACTGGAAGTCACAGTTTCAAGAGATGCTACTGAGCCACAACCCAAAGGGCTGAGTGATGGGCTTGGTGGGAAGAGCGGGATCCAGGGCTGAGTGGAGGTCTCGCGCGGGTGGAGGAAGCAATCGATGGGGGTCCCCGTAACAGGAGAAAATGTGGAGAAACACATTTAGGGGCATGAGGAGAGATGAGTGAGCGAGAGTAGCTGCAGAACTGCTTCCTAAACCAGCAGTGGCCCCGAATGCGCTGCTACCGTGAAGCAAAGAGAAAGAAGGGGGATGGTGACCTTAACGAGGATTAGGAGTGTGAAGGTTTGTGTTGTGAGAGTCTTGCTTTTAAAATGTCAGTATCTACGGAGAAGTGCCCACCAGGAAGCTGAAAGTTCAGAACTGCTTTCAAAGGAGCGACTGGGCCAGAGAACCTGGCACGGGCCTGGACTGCTCAGAAATTTCAGTCGATTCCTTAGGAGAGGATGTGCGGACCACAGGGAAGACTGTAGGATGAGGTGGAAACTTCTGAAAATGGGACACAGGGAGCCGCAGGGCCCTTATTACCAACAAAACCCCAAACGTTGGTCTTTTTAAAGTACATTCGTCTATCCAAATTCTAAGTGTTGCTAATTTGGATACAAAGGGATGAGTATCGTTTCTGCCTGCCTCTACCTGGTCAGAGACGTTGTGTACCAAGGAGCAGCAAGAAATGAAACAGAAAAGGGCCCAACGCAAGGGGCTTGACGTTGCTGCGCACTGCACAACGAGCTCTCAACAGCTGGCTGACGTCTGTCCGCGAGGCCATTAGCCACCAGAGCCAGTGGTGGTCCCAGGCCCAGACACACACCGCCCTCTCCGTGTGGCCTGCGGAACTGGAGCGAACTCAGCATCTTCAGTCACTAAAGAGGGAAGAATGTGGCAGTTTTGTTCTTGGTCTCGCACAAAGAGCTGCAGAAAAGCACAGCGCTGAGAGGAATGCATCCCTCTAGATCAGGGGAGTCCAAGCTTTTGGCTTCTCCTTGGACACAGTGGAAGAAGAATTGTCTTGGGCCACATTGTGAAAAAAAAAAAAAAAAAAAGTCGCCAAAAAATCTCATAATGTTGTAAGAAAGTTTACGAGTTTGGGTTGGGGCGCATTCAAAACCACCCCGGGCCACGGGTTGGACAAGCTTGCTCTAAAACTTTAGGAATGCAGCATCTGGCCATACGCACAAAATCCAAAAGAAGCCACACACGGGGTGGCAAGAAGGCCAATGGGGAGCTTCTCTGGCCATCCCTGCTCACCCTTCCATCCAGTCTCCTCATAGTCACTGAGGACCTACTGCTATAGGCCAGGCCCTGCACATGGCACTGGAATTACTTAAATGCAAGTGGCCCAGCTTGTGACATGCTCCCAGGGACACAGGCCTGCAAGCGACTGCCCACAGCACTAGGAGAAGCGATGGGGTGATGCACCCCAGACTAGGGAGGTGCATGCCCTGCAATGGAGTGACGAGCTGCTGTCATACAACTTTGCCCCCGGGACCTTTCCGTCAGCAGGGAGACAGGCTCAACTCATGAAAGAAGCCTGCCGGCAGTGAAACCAGGGGCTGTGGAGTGCGCTCGGGGAGTGAACAAGCAGCATCAGACAGGAAGAAGGTAAAGGCTTGATGACGGGAATGACTCAGAATCCACCCAGATTTCGTGAGGGCCTCTTTCATCCTATCAACAGCCTGGTGAAATTGGCCCGTTTTCAATCAGTGAGGAAACTAAGGCCTAGGAAGGTGGAGTGGCTTCCCTCTGCTAACAAGTTGCCCATGTAGGGATCCAAACAAGGTTTCCTAACCCCAGATCCACTGCTGAGTTCTTTTCATTACATTGATTTAATAGGTGAGAACACACACACGCTCGCGTGCAAGTGCATACACACACTTCTGAAGTTGAGAACGGAAAGAGATAGCTTTTGATGGGGGTGACCTGAGAAAGTCTCAAGAAGAAGGTGGTATCTCTGCCAGGCTGGACAAGTGGGCAGGGGGCAGAATGACCTGTGGGAGCAGAGAGGAGAGATGGAAGAAGAAACAGAACCAGAAGTCTGAACGCCCTCCGCATGGGATGCCCTAACCCTCCCAGGGAGACCTGGGGAAGCTTCACAGAGGAGGTGGCATTTGATATATGCCTGTGAGTGTGAGTCGGAGCTCACCAGACATGAGCTCAAGGACAGGGCGAGTGCCACAGGTACTTGACCCAGGGGGTGGCCACTAGCGGGCAACTATACGTAGTGTGAAGCCCTGCATGTCACATGCTCAAGAGGGGCTTGTACTGCCTCTGGGGGACAGGTAGCTTTATGCCATTTGGTCTATACTCTCACATAAAAACAAACAATAAAAAGAAAAGGCATGTTTAAGAATGAAAGACAAAGTGAAGGAAGAAGGAAAGATGGATGGAAGAAGGGTGGACTGGCTCCATAGAGGGTGAGGCTTGGAGGCTACTTCTGTTCAAGTGTTTGCTCGCAGCCTGAAGCCTGCTAGTTAACTTCCTGAGGATCACCTACCTTGTATATGCGAGATGGCAGATCCTAACCTAATTCATAGACCAATGAGAAATTAGAAGTGAACACACGTGAAAAGCTTTAAAGAGAACACGTTATCAGTGTTATGTGAGGGCCGCTGGCTGAATAGATGAACTAACCAAGAGGGTCCCAGGGCTGCACACTTTTTTGGCCAAACATGATGCTTTGTGGGTTCATAGCCAGGGCTCTGAGCCACCGGACCCCAGAGCTGAGGCAGGGCTGCTGTCTGAATAGAGTGTGTCCATGCACAGGCTTTGAGGCAAGCCCCAGGCAGCCCTTCTCACTGCCCTCCTGGGGAGTCGAGCCATTGGCAGGCCTCGGTGCTGGGGAGACGTGTCCAGCACACCCCACCTGCCTCTCCATTGCACACACGTGCACACGTGCCGCCTGCTTACCGCTGCCTGAAGGATTCTCTCAGTGATGCTCCCGAGCTCATACCATACACTCAGGTTGTCTGAGTCAGCCCTGATTATGCCTGGTGTCCCCATGTCATTGTTACCAGCACCCTCCTTCACTCTCCAAAGTGTCCCGTGTGAGTGGCCAATTCCAGGGTCACCTTGCCTACAGACGGCTACCAGGTGACCTTCTTGGAAGGTCCGTTCCGAGCGACCCAGAAACGGCCTTTGTACCGCAGAGTACCCCGGTGACTAACCCTCGTTTCTGTCTCGTTGCAGGTGCATAGCGTAATGTCCATGTTGTTCTACACTCTGATTACAGCTCTTCTGATCGGCACCCAGGCAGACCCCCAGGCAGAGAGCAATGTCCCAGCAGGACACGCCATCCCCCAAGCCCACTGGACTAGCCTCCAGCACTCCCTGGACACAGCCCTCCGCCGAGCCCGCCGCACCCCAGCCGGGGCGATAGCTGCCCGCGTGGCAGGGCAGCCCTGCAACATCACTGTGGACCCCAAGCTTTTCAAGAAGCGGCGCCTGCGCTCGCCCCGTGTGCTGTTCAGCACTCAGCCCCCGCCGGTGGCCGCAGACCCTCTGCATACGGACCTGGAGGCTGGGGGCGCCTCCGCCTTCAACAGGACTCACAGGATCAAGCGGTCGGCGTCCCACCCCGTCTTCCACAAGGGGGAGTTCTCCGTGTGCGACAGCATCAGTGTGTGGGTGGGGGACAAGACCACCGCCACAGACATCAAGGGCAAGGAGGTGATGGTGCTGGGAGAGGTGAACATCAACAACAGCGTGTTCAAACAGTACTTTTTTGAGACCAAGTGCCGGGCCGCCAATCCCGTGGACAGCGGGTGCCGGGGCATCGACGCCAAGCACTGGAACTCGTACTGCACCACAACTCACACCTTCGTCAAGGCGCTGACCATGGACGCCAAGCAGGCGGCCTGGCGGTTTATCCGGATAGACACGGCCTGTGTGTGCGTGCTCAGCAGGAAGACGGGGAGGAGACCCTGACCCCACAGCAGCCCCCGCCCTGCCCCCCCGCCCCCCGCCCCCCACACTCTTCTGGGCCCCTCCCTACCTCAACCTGTAAATTATTTTAAATTATAAGGACTGCATGGTAATTTATAGTTTATACAGTTTTAAAGAAATCATTATTTATTAAATTTTTGGAAGCATCCTGTGTGTGGGCACTCCAGTCATTTTCCCCGGGGTGACTGGGCCTCTGCTTAGTCTGGGGACCACGCAGGGTGAATAGTCTATGGCAGCCCCTGGCTCCCCCTCAGGCCTCACCTCCATCCCCCGACCCCTCACCCCCACCCCAACCACCGGAACCCGCAGCCCACCGCAGCCAGCGCTACAAGTTCAAGGAAGGCTCACTGATTTCAGATACTAGCCCGAGCAGGGTGTGATTAGGAGGGAAGTCTATTGCGTTGCAACTCCCTTCTGCATCCCACCTGCACCCCCAGCCCGGGTCCCAGAGCCTCAATGGCTCCATTCTGGAAGCTTGTGGGGCTGCCTGAGAAAGCCACCCCCTAAAGGGACCCACTCTCTATGCCAGGGATGTCAAACTCAATTAAAACACGGGCCATTTGGTGCAACAGGCAAGATTCACGCAGGCCACATCACATTTACAAACGTCGCGGGAACTGAGTCAGCGCGTTTATACACGCCCACAGGCCCCCAGGAAAGGCACTGGGCCACGTGTATACTGAGGTGACCAGACGTCCTGCCTTTGGCGGGACAGTCCCGATTTTTAACAATTTGTCCCGCATCCCGCGGCATTTTAAAAAAGTCCCGATTTTTTGGAAAGAATGCACGACAAGCTAGGGAACTGCGGAAGATAGACCCAATTTTTAATCAAGAACCCCCTCCCCCCCGGCCAATGGTGTCCCGCTTTACCCATGTTAAAATCTGGTCACCTTAGTGTATACTCGTCTTCAGTAGTTAAAGGGTTAATGAGGGAATTGTGTGTACGGTATTGCCTCGATCTCCCCTAAGCGCTATTTTCTTCATAACAATGTTTTCTATTTTCATTTTATTTCAGAGCATCGTGGGCCACAAAAAATTACATGCGGCCCCTGGGCCGCCAGTTTGACACCCCTGCTTTATGCCAATACCAAGGACCTGAGACGGGCTGGCTCTCTTCTAGGGGAGATCTGTTTTTTGCCAAAAAAGCTGTCTGCCAGATTTGTAACAAAATAATCTCCTGCACCTGCCGTGGTCTAACTGATTTCATGTTCGGATTGACTCAGTACAAACGGCTAGTCCTCCAGTTTATTCTCCTGTGAGTGGCTTCCTACAGAAAGACCTCCTTACCCCAGGAAATAGTAGGGCCTCCAATATGCCTGCTACCCATGAACAGCCCCACAGCAGCTGCCCACGGCCCCAACGTGGGCATACAGGCTCCAGCAGAAGTAATGCCCTTTTTCAAGTTTACCAGCCCATCAAAAAGGGGCGTTACTTCTGCCGGACCCTGTATATTCAGGGTAGCCAGAGATCTGTCTAGAAAGGACTTGTAAAACATTGTTTCTTCTGATTGGGTGATTTCCAGCAGGTGTCTAAAGGTGGACCCGTCATGAGACCCTCAGGGCAGATGGTGGGGGCCGGGGTAGGGTGGGGATAAAGGGAGTGCAAAGCAACACAAATAAACCAGGCAAGGTGGGCCAAGCCAGAAGGGAACAAAGGCCTTCACTCCATTCTGACCTAAGACCCAACAGGAGGGAGAGGAGAACGGAGTGAGTGTGAGCAGGGGGCACGGAGGAGGAAGACAGAGGTGTGCCATCTCACCTCTACTAGCCTACAGCCTCTAGGAAATCTGGCACCTTGGGCAGTCTTCTTGGGGCGGTGGGTAGAGGAGATGCTCATGGACTAGCTGAGAGTATCTTGTCTTCATGGGAGTTGGAGGTGATGGTGAAATTCCAGGGAACAGCGGGGAGCAGGGCTCCCTGCAAACTGCTTTTGTTTGTTGGCTCATTTTGCATTTTCCCTGAAGGCACCGTTTCTCCCTACCCCCTAGACAGAGCACTGGCACAGAAATGGAAATTTTGCTTTCTCACCAGGGGGAAATGCCTACCCTAGTTTTTCTGAGCACAGGCCCAACTTGTCCCTCTGGTTTAAAAGAAAAAGAAAAAACGATCCTACTTCTTCCTCTGTAACTCAGCCCACCCCAGCCACAACCCGATCCAAATAGGGCAAATGAGAAACCCAGAGAGCTTTGGCACAAGAGACATTTGATTAGGGCAAAAGCATGATGAAATGTGGCCTGTTATTCCTATCAAAGCTACTGCAGTTGGGATAAAAATTTATGTTGAAGAAACACCAACCAGAACATTCTGTGCTGAGATGGATCGGTCAGATCAAGGCTGAAGCAAAGGGCCCCTCCCACCGACCTGTGTCTGTGGCTTTTTACTGGCCTCCAGCACCAGAGCCCTGAGCCCTCCTGGCCCCCCTTACAAACGGTTCTTGGGGCCCCTCCTCCCAGGCCTCCCAGGAGCCCTGGATGTGGTAAGAGGGGGCTGGAGAGGGAGGCATTCAGGAAGCCTCCAGCCTGGAAAGTTCTGTCGACCTTCCAGGTCTGGGCAGCCACTCCACACCGTAAGACCCTGGGACCCCCAAACAAGTCTCTCCTGGTCTTCCCGGAGTGAAGGCTGACTCTGAGGAAGGATGGATCCTGAGGGTTGAGCAAGAGGAGGTCCCCTGAACCCCACTAACCCCACAGCCTCCCCCAACGGCAGCATTTGCTCTAGGCCACATCCCTGGAGTCACAGCCTGGCAGCCAATGTTTTCATGCACCGCTTGGGATTATCAGTTTGGCTGAACACAGAGTGGCCCCAAAGAACCCCAAGCCTGGGGGTCATGGCAACTTGGACTCTGCCCCTAACACAGGGGAGAGCTCTGGCTTCCAGATCCACCCAGGCTGCCCCCGAAGAGGCTGGCCTGGGTCACCAGGCCACAGGCACTTGACCACGTGGAAGAAACAGCTCAAAACCTCCCATTAGGTTCTGCTGAGGAGCAGCCACCGGGCGTCCTGCAAAATACTCCCTTCAATTGCCTCACCAAGGGTGTCCTGCCAGCATTCAACAAAAGCTCAGAGGTCGGAGCAGACCCCATCCCCACATTGAGTTCCCTCACTGGAAGGCGCGCCTCCAGCACACCAAGGAGAACCAGCACGGACCCTGGCTGGCCTGCACTGGACATGGCCCCGCTCTCCCAGCAACACTGGAGGCAAAACTCCTGATTCTGGGAGTCAAGAGCAACACAGTGCCTGACTCCAGTTCGTGTTCCAAGTCTGTCCCTCTGACCCCTGGCCTCCAACCAGGACGCCAGCCTCCTCTAGACGTGCTTTCCCCCAACAGAAATCCTGTGGTGGGGATACCAATTTTCAGCAACAACCGAATAGATACTTTCATTCCCATGGAATCTGCGTATCTGCTTTCAGCTCACGACTTCCTCCTGAGCACCACATGCATGATGGGAGGAAGGTCCACCCCTGACCTGGAATACAGAGGACAGAGGGGGCAGGGTCTGCCTCTCCTGGGCCACATGTGCTCTACTCCTTGGAGATAAGGGACAGCTGGGCAGGTGAAGCAGAACTGAGTGGCAGTGTGGGTTCTCCAAGGCACAGGGCCACCCTCAGCAGTGACCTCAGCGTCCTACTCCACAGGCCCAGGCCCGGGTGCTGAGGAAGCAGCCTGGTGCAATGATGGTACCAGCTCCAGGCGTGGTTTCAGCAGTGCCAGATGCCAGGCCCTGCTCCCCCATTCCTATCTGGGCAAGCTTGGCAAACTACCACCCCTCTTTGACCTCAGGTTCTGCAGCTTTCCCCCAATGTGCAATGAAATCAATCATTCCCACTTCCCAGAACTGAGACCATGAAGCAAGACCATGAAGCAAGACCACTACATCCCAGAGTTGAGACCACGAAGCAAGACCACAACATCCCAGAGCTAAGACCACTACATCCCAGAGCTGAGTCCACGAAGCAGGACCACAAAGCAAGACCACTACACTCCAGAGCTGAGCCCACAAAGCAAGACCATGACATCCCAGAGCTGAGACAATGAAGCAAGACCATGCATTTGAAAGCAAACAGCCACGTCCCACACAGTGGAAGGCAAAGTGATTTGCTCTAAACTTAATCCCTGTGTTGACTGTAGGAGAGTAACAACTAGGTAGGCCCTCCCTAAATATTTGTTTGTGGGTGGATGTACAGATTGGGTAAGGGAAGCCCTCTGGTCAGTGGGCATGATGGAATATGGACGTGGCATAGCCAGGCTCACAAGGGTCAGAGCAAGAGCAGCAGCTCAGATCCTGCTTGAATCTGAGCTCAGGAAGTCTACGTATCTTCTAGAGGCCCTAGTGTAGTGGTTAAGAGTATGGGCTTTGGCGTCAGACAAGCAAGACACTTCTACTTAGGCTGTGTGACCTTAGGCCAGTTGCTTCACTTCTCTGAGTTTCAACTTCTTCTTCTGTGAAATGAAGATAATAACAGCTCTTTTCTCAGAGGGCTGAGAGATCATTAAATGAGGTGATGTATGTACATATAAGAAAGTGCCTGGCACATACAAAGTACGTAATCCATTTTAGTTTTGAAAAGCAGAGCATAAGCCTGAGTAAGCCCCTGAGTTCTAACAGTAGGACCACAGTAAGGAGAGTTCTGGAAGGCTGTGCTTGCTGCCTTCATGCATCCCTGCCAGAGAAGCGCTCCTTGGTTCTCTGCGACGTGTTTACTCTCCCAGCCCTTGGCAAGTGTAGAAACCATTGGCTCGGAGAGTTTCCACGTGTCAGGCACGTGGGCTCTGTTTTGCTCCAATTAACTTGGATCTGCAACAGAAAAGCTGTGACCTTCTCAAAGTTCACCAGCGTTTGTGGAGATGGCTCAGGGGCCCAGGGCCCAGATTAAGTTGGGCAGGCCCTCCCCTCCCAAGGCAGCAGCCCTGGGAGCACCCCTCCACCCAGAGCTGCTCCTTAATATCAAATGTGTTCCCTCTGTTGTGTCCCTTCCACACTTGAACCCAATCTTGCATGTGACAGACACTCAATCAGTATCTCAGGGCAGCAGGTAAGATAGAATTTTGTTACCATCTTTTTCTCCTCTGCCACCAACCCCACCCTGACCCTATGTCAGCAATAAATGGGTTAATGGTCTGAGTTGAAGATAAGGTCCTCTCTGAGGCCACTGCATGGGAGTCATCTGAGCGCCACTCAGAGGTTAGTATCACGGTGAAGAGCGTGATTGGACCACCAAGATCAAACCCTAGCCTCACACCACCACCTTGGCTGCACCATGTTGGACAAATACCGTATCTCTGAACTTCCATTTCCTGATATGAAAAATGTGGATGTTAATAATGAACCTACTTTATTGAGTTGTAAGGCACTGAGTGTTTGGCACATAGCACATCAATGTATATAAAACATGTAAATGCACACAGCCATATGTACATGCATGTCCACAGACACAACATACAATACACACACAGGGCTGCTGAGCAGTGCACTTTCTTCATTCCCTGTTCCCAGAGACTGACTTAAAAATGCAAGCACAATGAACAGATTAGTGCAAATAAACATTCTAATCGAAAGCTCCCATGATAAGAAGCAATCAGGTGAGGAGAGTAAACTCAGGAAGACTTCCCAAAGCAAACAACTTGAACTATTTGGAAAAAGATGTAGAGCACAATTATCATTTGTGCTGGGACTTCTTTCAGATTTACGAACAAGGTAAAACCTAACCAAGAGGTTGCTTCCACCTGGATGGGAGAGAGAGAAGAGCCACCTTTATCTTTTCATCTCATTCTGAGCTACACACTAGCCAAGGAACTAGCTCCTCCTGCAAGTACAGACCTTGGGAAAACTCAAAGAAGAATCCCATGAAATCTCGTGGGTGGACACAGGTCTTGGCTGCTAGCCACAGATCTTTGTCCTCAGACCAAATGCCCAAGAGCTGGTCCAGTCACTTCCTGAACATGGGGCTCCTTCCATCCAGCCTTATCAGCAGGGTTCCCTTGGCTCCCCAAAATAAGTAAGAAAAAGAGTGGCCCTCAGAGTGGGCACCATGTGCCCCAGCTCCAAGGATGAACTTGACCTGGCAGCCAGCGAAACGCCTTGGCTAACGGTTGGTGCCACGGCTCAGTGCAGCCTCCAGCCCGGCGGCCTCTCCTCCTTTATCTCACCCTCACCATTCCTTTCACTTTGACATAATAAAAAGTGCAACTTGCACACTGTCTCAAGATTGCATATGATAATTGGAAACATGTGTCCCAGCTGGCATCTCTTGAAAGGGCTTTGGAGCTCTGACTCGGGCCGTCCTCTGATTGCAATAGCAAATCCCACAAGCTGGCTCGCCAGCCTTCACATTCTTTCAGCTGCACCTTAGCATTAACTCTTGCCAGGAGAAGGCTGCTGCAAGAGGAGCTCCTTGCAGACGGTCTGCAGAGGCCGCCACTACGACTCCCCCCCGTGCACAGCAAGGCTCTGGACTCGGCGTCTAGGCACCAACTCTTCAGCAATCATAGCAAGAACCAGCAGGTCCGTCATTCTTTTTTTTCAGAAATGGCGTGTTGATGGGTCGACACCCAGGTGGAAGCCTGGGTCTGCTGTGCTGCCTGTTTTGTCAAGGGCGGTGAAGCTGGATCCTCTGTGATCTGGCAGGGAGAGTTTTGCTACAGAAAATACCAAAATGTCTTTATCTCACCAGGAGACTCCTGAGGGAAATGCAGAATCAATGGCAGCTTACCACTACAATCACCCCCAAAACTGTGTCAGTTCAATAGAGACCAACTGCAATCAATGGCGTGTAATTACCAGACTAGAACCTGAGCAGACAGAGGGTACGATGGGGCCCCTGTCCTCCAGGATCTGAGCTGGAAGCTGAATAGAGGATTCAGTCATTTAACTTTTCCATCTGGATATATCGACAGACCACACATACCCACAGCACATGCATGCAGCCTCTAACATCCCCTGGTGTTGACAGCAACCTTGATCTTGACCTCACCTTGACCTCCACCTGCTTGTTCCTGACCTGTCCTCACTCCCACCTCATCCCCACTAAGTTTCAAGCTCTTGGCCCCGTGCCTCTGGCCCTGGGTTCTCCAGGGAAGTGCTTCTCCAACTTTAACGTTCACCCGGCTCACCGGGGGTCCAATTCAGCAGGTGGGGAATGGGAGGTGGAGAGCTGGCATTCCTGACAAGCACTCTGCTGAGGCCCATGGTGCTGCTTCAGGGACACGCACTGGAGTAGCAAAGTCACAGACCACATACACCACACCCCGCCAATCTCTAGACCTCAGTTCTCACATAAGGACACTGGCCAGACTCATCCTTCTGGTTCTCAGAGTCCAAATGAGTCTTGGGGACAACAGTCTGGGCTCTAGCTCCAGCCACTGAGAATTCAACCTCCACTTTATACTCCTGGGCCAGTGTCCCACATGGCCAGTGTTCTTGTCCTCCCTTGATGGGGAAAAGCCAGGAAGGGGCAGCCCTGACTATGTAAATATTGGGGAAGAATGTAATGAGGGCTACAACCAGGTCTCGAGGAGGTAGAAACTCATCCCAAAGGGAAGCCAGGGGCAGGGGCAGAGGCAAGGTCATGAGAGTCAGGACTCAAACAAGAACCAAAAGACCAAACTGTGGGCCAAATTCCCTCTACCTCGGTCTTGCTCACTTACTCTAGCCACCTCTGGCTTCAGCACAAGTAAGGTTTCCTGCTGGGAAAGCTGTCTGCTGCTGACCTTCTCCTTCTGGATTTACCCTTCACTTTGTCATTTTCCTGGTTTTTCCCTACATGTGCCAGGAAGCCTTCCCATTAACCCTCCTGCTAAACAAGACTTCTCCACTGCGAAATCACACTGGCATGCGACACAGGGCTGGGGAAAGTGACGCTAGGGCCGAGGTCTATGAGCAAGAGGGCCCAACATACATCAAAGGTTTGGGATGCCTGTGGCAGTACCACACAGAGCTATGCGTTGAGAGATGTATTCTACAGAGACTTTAATCATGGCTTTGTTGGGTTGTGGTTTGTGTGGATTTGGTGAGTCAGAGAGGTTTTTCAAAGGAAAAACCTGTCAGTTTTCTTTTCATTATAAAAAGGTTTGTCTCATGTAAAGCAATAAAGACACAATTAAAGGGGAAACTGGGATGACTCAGCAGGTTAAGCACTCGCTTTGCAGCCTTGGAACCCGAGGATCGAATCCCGGCCCGACCCATGCGGACCCATATGCTAAACTGGGGTGCACCTCCAGTTCAGTTCTTGCCGGGGCCTATGTGGGAGGCTCCCGGTCCAGTTCCTGCCCTGTGCAGCCC